>APFE030262951.1:30541-107593 GCA_000404065.3 Pinus taeda | reverse complement strand
GGGGGTAGTATGGGGTACCGAGGGAGGTACCCAAGGTAATAATGTAATAATGGGATGGGCCATAGTAATAAATAAGGTGGTTAACCCATGTCATGTAAGGGACCACAAGTAGTTAATAATAATGTAAGGGGCCCATGGTATTAGTTGATGGTATGAGGAAACCATGGTAATGATGCATGGTATTGTATGTATGAGGCCTATATAGAGGCTAGAGACTCCACATGGAGATGAATGAAGAGAATTATTCTTGTATGAACAAGCATATGGCTTGTGGAGTGTTCTCCTTCCTTAAGGAGTGAATGTATGGTGTTGCCCTACCTTAAGGGTTGATCAATAAAGAATCATTTCATACTATTTCTGGGTTTATTAACATTGTCTCATATTTTCATATCAGATCTATAATATTTCCGGGTTAGAGCTATAACAAGTGGTATCAGAGCTACAACAATTGGTATCAGAGCACTTTCTTGGGCACAAAAGTGGAGAATTTTTTTTACTTTTTACAGGATTTCAAGGGCGGCGAGTTTGCAGATAAGATCTGTACGTTTTGGTTCAAGATCTGCAAAATCTGATTGCAGATCTATATTCTCTGTGAAAAAATATCCGATTTCAAAAAAAAAATCGGTCAAATCGGAGTCCGGATGAAGGAGATATCGCTGATTTAAAAATCAGTGGGGTTGCAGATAATTTTTCAGGGCAGTGAGTTTGCGGCACAAATCTAGACGTCCTGGTGCAAGATCTACAAGATCTAATTGTAGATCTGGAATCTTTGTGAAAAAACACCTAATTTCAAAAAAAAAAATCAGTTGAATCGGAGTCCGGATGAGGGAGATATCGCTGATTTAAAATCAACACTTTTTTCAGAAAATTTGGGTGATGGCGGGAGAGTAGTAGCGCAGATATGGAATTCTAGTGTCTGGATCAGGATTTATACCACACGGGCAGATGCAGAATGATGGTTCCATTTCTGCAAACAGGTCATAATAAGGATTCTGAGCAATATTGACTAAAATGTGACAATTTCAAATTTTCGCCAATTTTTTTGTGATGGATCAGAAATTGAAGGACTTGTATACAGCTTGAGTGGGCCTAATGGTTAAGAGCATGTGTTTCCTCCTAAGAGGTCACAGGTTCAAAACCAGAGGGGGGTAGAGTATGTATGCCTTCGTAGACTTAGAAGTCAAATCGCTGCGCGGAGGTGGGTCCCTTGTCCCACAAACCAGGGGGTCTCATACACCAATTTGGTGTCTGGCTTGGCTGTGACTTTAAAAATGGATATTATTATTATTATTATTAATAAATTTGATGGCTCTCATCCAGCCAAATGGCTAGCACAAATGGAGAAATATTTCAAATTGGATTACGCCTATGATGATTATACTCAGCTTGGGCTGGGGAGAATATACTTGGACGATAAAAGGCGGCAATGGTGGCAAGAGCATCAACGTTCCAATGGAAGGTTTTTGACTTGGGATGCCTTCAAAAAAGCTCTTATAGAGCGCTTTGACCGTAAATCTAATCTTGTGGATAAGCTCACACAGACAGACACACAACCTAGCAAAGCTTTTATTTTTACAGGAAAGAAGGAAACCAAGGAACCAAAAGGGTTAGTTTTTGTTGGTATCTCTGTATTGCAGGTTCATGGATTGATTCAGAAGGAGAAAATCATTGTGTCTATCAATCCGAGTTGCAAGAAAAATCTCATCAGTGTTAATTTGGCAAAAAAATTGCAAGTCCTAGCAAAACAAATTGAACATACACATGTTGATAATGAGGATGTTCAAGTGTACAAGGATTTGAAGATTTCTATGGATAAATATGTGTTGCATGGTGATTTTTATGCTTTAGAGATGGATAATATGGATGTTGTTTTGGGATATCCTTGGATGGAATCCGTTGGTACTATCAATATTAATGTACAGAAGAAATTCTTGAAGCTATGGTATAAAAAGAAGAAAATTACATTACAGGATATTTCCATCCATAAACAGGTAGAGCACATGGAGGCTGAAGCAGAAGATGTTCAAGGGATTGACATATCTGATGATGAACCTTTGATGATCGACAATCAAACACAAACAGAGGCTGCAGAAGGAAAGGTTACAGGTGATGATACATTAGAGGAGGGCTCAGTGGTTGAAGTCATATTGAAAAAGAAGACACCACAACAGGCACCACATCAGGGTGAAGTCAAGCAAAAGCCATCGTGGGTTAAAACTTCAACATATCATCACCCACATCACCCTGCAAGACAACCATCAAGATGGAAACCAAGTAGTCACATGACGGATACAAAAGAGAGACGATCCACCTACTACACATCAACACAAAAGAGCTGCCACGGTCAACTTCCATCTCAAGCGAGCGAGGCACCAGTGAGATCGAGGGTTCATCTTTCTCTTGGATGGCTAGATGCACGTGCATGGTATCAGTGGACTACTCTTTTGAGTAGATCTTATTATTTGTGTTCTTCCCATGTTTCGGGGATGAAACATGCTTAGGGGGTGGAATGTTATATACCTATGGGGCATAATATGGGGTACCAAGGGAGGTACCCAAGGTAATAATGTAATAATGGGATGAGCCATAATAATAAATAAGGTGGTTAACCCATGTCATGTAAGGGACCACAAGCAGTTAATAATAATGTAAGGGGCCCATGGTATTAGTTGATGGTATGAGGAAACCATGGTAATGATGCATGGTATTGTATGTATGAGGCCTATATAGAGGCTAGAGACTCCACATGGAGGGATATGAAGAGAAGTATTCTTGTATGAACATGCATATGGCTTGTGGAGTGTTCTCCTTCCTTAAGGAGTGAATGTATGGTGTTGCCCTACCTTAAGGGTTGATCAATAAAGAATCATTTCATACTATTTCTGGGTTTATTAGCATTGTCTCATATTTTCATATCAGATCTATAATATTTCCGGGTTAGAGCTATAACAAGTGGTATCCGAGCTACAACAAAGAATAGCTAAAAACACTATTGGTTAGTTTTGATGTATCAAGAATAAGGCTTGGATGTTTTGAGTAGTGCTAAGGCTATGTATGGTGTTGCTAGGAGAGGAAGCTTCTATGCAGATTTGTTTGATATTGTGATGAACTGAGCAACATCAGAATGGTTAAGGACCATAGATTTATGCTACGCATATTGATGATAAGTACCAGTATTGATTGGGCTCATGGAGCTATAGTGTGTGTTGATATCTCCCTGAGAAGTTTGAATATTTGACAAGCATGCTTGGATTGGTGAATATATTTGATTTGGTTGAGAGGGAGAGATGAGTACCTTAGGCTGTGTGCTTGTATGATGGTACTTGGGAGGATATCTTGGCCTAGTTGGTATTGATATCTCAACTATAGTTTTCCCTTGATGATGTTTAGATCTCGGTGTGGGAGGGTATCTTGGTCTTGAGGATATGGAGCTCTGTCTTAGTGATATCTTGACCTTGATGATACCTAGATCCCTGTGAGGGTTGGTGTCTTGACATGGAGGCCTATATGGTATCTATATCTAGTTGTACTGATACGAGGGTTGTAGCTTGATGGTACCTATAGTGGCAAGTTGCCTTGAAGACACCTTAGTCCCTATTGAGTTAGTGTCTTGGATGATAGCGTTTGATGACACTTGATGATACCTTGGTAGTTTTTGGCCTTGATGGTATCTAGCATTGTATATGTTGTACTCTTCTTGGAAGACTTCAAATTGAGGTCATATTTGTACCGATTGAACAATTATGAATACCTCCCTAGTTAAGGAGTGTTGAAAATGTAACTAGTATCGGTCTTCATAATTGTTGTTTAGCGCATGACATGATGTAATTCTTATGTATTTGTAAAAAAAAAGGAATAAGCAAATCATTGTAAGGATCAAAGAAAACTATTTTTATTAGCACGTGTTTCATGCTCATTTGATTATATTAATAGGTCAAAGCACCCATTGAGTGCTTCTAGGGTTGAGTCATGAGCCATTGTACTTGTCATTATGTTCTAGACCCTTATTGGGCTTTTTGTATTAAAGAAATACAATTATTTTGATGTAATTTGGTCATCTACTCCTTCACCATCAAGTTGCTTGCCCATCCTTCATGTCGGCCTTAATGAAGAGATTTGACCTTATTGAGAGAATATATATATAAGCCAACATTCCACCTATTGTGGACATACATAACATCTACAATTTCTATTGAAAAAGGAGATGTGAAGAAGCTTAAAGAGAAGGCTAACCATAAAGAAAGACTGAAATTTGTTCATTTTATATCACACATGTAAAAATGTCTAAGATAGAAGTACGAAAATTACAACGCCAAAGTTCAGAAGTTGCAATAGGGTCGAGATCCCTTGTTGACTCAATTTGGAAGGGTTGACATGTGTTGACTTTTGATGAATTTGACTAGAGTGTGACTGGTATTCTTAGGAGGTTGACTTGATAGATCGGAGGAGGTCTTGTTGAGTCTTGTTTGTTTCATTTGAAATGGTTCTTGAAGAAGATAAGAGATTTTGGTTGGGTTTTTGCATAGGAGAGGGGTTTTGCCTTCGTTGAGAGCCTACATCTTGTGTTCTTGTTGTTTTGATCTTCATTCATTTGATCTTTGATAGTTGCTTGATGATAAGAAGTTAAAGAAGACATAAGAAAGATTTAAAAAATCTTAAAGAAGATAAAAACACATCACAAGTAATTATCAAAGATAAGAAATATTTTAGCCTTTCTAATTTTCCAACACCCTCACCATGGTAATTAGAAACATTCTTTTTTAATCTTAGTCAAGACACCTTTTAGCACCTAAGTTATAGACATTCAAAGGACAAGGATACTCTCCAAAATCAATTTTAGAATGACCAAACTTCCACGTCTTGGTGGCCACCTATTCGTCCATAGAGAAATTTTAGCCTCAATTTTCTTATACAACCACAAACCATATGCATTTGGATTCAACAAAAAACCAAGATACTTAAAACCTTCATCCACACTTTTCCTTGGGAAAGGAAGGGCCAAATTTAAGAGGGGAGTCATGTCATCTATTGCAATAAATTGTTGTTGATGTCAAAAGGTGAATGGACCATTGATACAATGCACTTGTTTGACGATATGCATGCAAAAGTTAGTGAATTTGGATGTAAGACCACTCTAGATTAGTAGCTCTTGTCACACCATTTCATTTGATAGGTGGTATGCCTTGTGGGTCATTTTGGTTGGAGAGACATTCAAATTTGAAGTTTGATGCCCCAAAAGAATGGGTGTATCTCCAATTTATGCCCCGGGTTTTAAAGTTTTATCATTGCCCCTAAAAGAAGGTTTAAATTGTAATCAAATTTGCCCCAAGTCAAAGTGTCCAAGTTGGCCTTAATAGGAGCTATCATGAAAGACAAAAAATAAATAAAAAATTAAGAAGCCTAAACCTCCTTTTTTAGGATGGCTTGATAAACGATTCTAGTCATGGAAATTCCGCCTAGAAGTGTCTCAATTAGATTATTAACCGATTTTTAAATATTTCCTAAGTCTAAACTTAGGGAATATGGTTAATTAATCAATATTAATTAAGATAAGACAAGAATAGTCTAGAAACTCACTCGGATCGATCCAAAGATAATCCAAGCCATCAATCATGTTTTAATCTTGGAAATTCGTGCTCCAACTGTGGATTATAAGAAGAGGTTGATGTGGTGATGGAGAAGACACTTGGGCAATTCAATTTCTTGGCATATCAATTCCCAGAATAACAACAGTCAATTGTTGGAGAGAACCAGAGATTGAAGCAATGAGTGAGGGGTAGGGGCTGATTCAAAGGAAGTTTTCCAGATCCGGAGAGGCCGCAACAAGAGGGTCAAGTTATCATAGTGAGGTAGCATAGAGCTCTGCACAGTAGCTTCAGAGAGGGCAGTTCAATTTGCTGGAGAGAAAATTGTTCTCAGATCCAGAGACCAGGCATAGGTTCCAGAGGGCCGGAGAGATGAATTTCTCAGCAGCAAAAAGCATAACGACTTCATCAGAAACTAGTGAGAGGCTAGACGTCATAGTGACTATGCAGTCCAACGTAGAGGGTGACACAGAAGCTTCAGGACGCTGAGTTTTCTATATGCAAGTCGTGTCGGGATTGCTTGTGGAGGAAGGGTAAATTCCCTTCAATAATTTTGCGTATATTTTCTTGCTATAGATTATCAGTTTCAGGCATCTAGATTATACTCAAATTTTCACTGTTGCATTGATTTTCCCACATTAGGTTTTTCTAGGGACATTTGTCCAAAAATAATTGTCTCATATTTTATGTGTGTGTGTGTGCTAGCATTTCTTAGTTTCGAGTGCATTATTTTTCCGCAGCGTTTTATTTGTGAATGATGCAATGTGTTTATTTCGATATTAGTTGTAGGAGATAAATTGTTAAATTAATTAACAATTAGGAGAAATAATACTAGTTGTTGCAATAGGATTCCATATTGGAATTTTCACAAGGTATCACAACATAGTTGATCAGCTAAAGAGATCAGAAGCGAAAGAAGGAATTTGTTATTCAATAAGTGCAACAGGCCGAAATTCCTAGGGGCAACGCAGTCTTTTGCCAAGAGGGTCAAGTTACTTGAGGAAACTCAGTTTATCAGTGCATAAAAAAATCAATTTTCTAGATCGAGTAATTCCAGAAGCAAAGGGAGCAGTTGATATTTTTCATTGGGTAGATCTCTAGCTGAACGCAAAGGGTTTGCAATAATTCACTAGAGTAGAGCCAACATCAGGTGGAAGAGAGAGAAGTATACACAGTTGAGGGAAAATTTTCCTTAGGGAACTTCTAGACTCAGAAGTTCGATTTTCCTTGCGGATTGGCAGTGGTTGTGAGCAGATCTTCTCACTCCATAAGGGAGTGTGAATAATGGAGCAACAACCAAGCAGAAGAAAAGAGAGAGTTTTCAACGCTTTGTTGAGATGGCCACTGCAGGGCTTTGTGATCAGGATAGGTTGGATGGATTTTCCAACTATGTCATCTGAAAGGCTAGGCTGTCATTTCTTGTAGATGAATATTGTCTGAAAGCCTACATTGATAATGTGGCGACAGTTCCCTAGGATGCAGATCAACAGAAAGAATACAAAAAAGAGATGGCACGGGCCAAGTAGTTGACCTTGGATGGAGTCCAGGATCATATAGTCTCACATATAACTGGAAAAGATAACGCCAAACAAATGTGGGATGCTCTCTCCACGTTATACCAGGGAACTTCCGAGAAACGAAAGATGTTTCTTGAGGAGAAGTTGAGATGCATCCAGATGCAGAAGAGGGAAGGCATAGATCCCTTCCTTACCAGGATTCAAGAGGTCTGGGACCAGTTGTCAGCTGTTGGGGCAGCGCCTCGACCCACGGAGCTAGTGTGATTGGCACTCAACAGTGTCCCAGAGGAGTGGCAGGTCTTTGTCCAAAGCACATTGGGCAAAGATAAGCTACCAGAGTGGTACATGATGTGGGCCGATTTGCAGCAAGAGGAGTTGAGACAAGCTCTGTTAAATAGCTCCATCAGTGACAACAGTAGCAACGGATCGAAGACGATAAAGGAGGAGAATGTGGCCCTCACATCAAAGGGTCCCAGTCAGGGATAGGGGGAGCACAAAAAGAAGGACTTGTCAAAGGTCAAGTGCTTCAGGTGTGGTGAGCTTGGTCACTACAGTACCCAATGTCCTCTCAGGAAGAAGGATAAGGAGGAGAAGCAAGACCAGCAAGTAGCTTCAACGAAGACTGACAGGTTGTCCTCCAAGTTTGAGGAAGACTTCCCGATGTTTGCAGACATACCTCCAGGTGTGAGGTGGGGCGATTTGGTACTGTAGTCCCAAAGAACTAGAAAGATTGGACATGGTCCTTGAGGAGTCCACCTCATGGATCAATATCTTGCTACAACGGCCCATACTATTCAGTAGCGGGATGGATCAGTGGCAGTTGATGCATTCAGAGACCGAGTGACAATTGAAGAGGCTAGTAGTAGTCAAATGCTAGGGAGTGCAGTGCAAAGTCGGCAACAATGCAATTGGCACAATGTAGAGTCAGCAGCAACGTAGATATTCTAGTGACACTGTAGAAGCTAGTAGCAGTCAGAGACTCGGGAGATAGATGCATCATATTGAACACGTTTGATTTAGTATTTTGGATGTTTTTTAGTTGCAAATGTTGCAGTTGCAGCAACAACAAATGAGAGAGAGTTGCAGTGTAGATGTAACACTAACAACGATATGGCAACATCAGGAACAACACAAATGCAACATATATCAAAGTTTCCTAGTGGTTGGTGGGCAGTATGGCCAAACATTAGCAGTGTGACAGGAGATGTTGCAGAGACAAGGTGTTGTGGCAAGGAGTGCAACACTAGAACACATTCCTCGCTAAGAGGGAGTGTTAGTTTTTGTAGCATTGAATGTGTTTTAGCCATGAAATTTGGTGGAGAGGCTAGAGTATATGAGATCTCCAAAACCCATAAAACATTTATGAAAATTCTGCTTAGAAGTGTCTCAATTGGATTATTAACTGAATTTTAAATAGTTTCTAAGTCTAAACTTAGAGAATACGATTAATTAATTAATATTAATTTAAATAAGACAACGATAGTCTAGAAACTCACACGGATCGATCCAAAGATAATCCTTTCCATCGATTATGTTTTAATCTTGGTTGTTGGTGCTCCAACATTGGATTATAAGAATAGGTCAATGTGGTGATGGAGAAGACAATTGAGCAATTCGATTTCTTGGTAGATCGATTTCCAGAATAGCAGCAGTTAGTTGCCGGAGAGAGCCAGAGATCGAAGCAGTGAGTGATGGGCAGGGATAGTTATTCAGAGGAAGTTTTCCAAGTCCAGAGAGGCAGTGAAAAGAGAGCCGATTTATCCCAGTGAGGCGGCGCAAAGATCCACGTAGTAGCTTTAGAGAGGGAAGTTCGATTTGCTGGAGAGAAAACCATTCTTAGATATAGAGGTCGAGCAGAGGTTCCAGAGGGCTGGGGAGACGAATTTCTTAGCAAGAGAATGCAAAACGACTTCATCAAAAACCACTCAGAGGCTAGACGTCATAGTGATTACGTAGTCTAGCGCAAAGGGTGACCTAGAAGCTTTAGGAGGCCGAGTTTTTTGTAGGCAAGTCATGTCGAGATTGCTTGTGAAAAGGGTAAATTCCCTTCAATAATTTTGCCCATATTTTGTTGTTGTGGATTGACAGTTTCAAGCATCCATATTGTACTCGTATTTCCATTGTTGCATAATAATAAAAACCCTCACTGCTACACTAGTTTACCCGCATTGGGTTTTTCCAGGGACATTTGTCCAAAAATAATTGTCTCATATTTTATGTGTGTGTGCTAGCATTTCTTAGTTTCGAATGCATTATTTTTCCATAGTATTTTATTTGTGAAGGTTGCATTGTGTTTATTTCGATATTTGTTGTAGCAGATAAATCATTAAATTAATTAACAATTAGGAGAAATAATACCAGTTGTTGCAATAGGATTCCATATTGGAATTTTCACAAGGTCAACCCTAAATTAGTTGAAGGAGACCGATATATAAATAAGGGAAACAAAGGAGAATTTGTGTGACATGAAGAGTAGTGATCAAGGCTAAAAGGCAAGGTGTTTTCTGATCCTTAGTAATTAATCGAGATCTTTGTTAAGGATTTTTTCTAGACATACTCGTGTTTTCTGGCGATGAGTTTGAGGAGGCCAAAATTCTTTGTGTTCTGGTTTATTTTTCTATTGAATTTGTTGAGTTAAGATGAGGAGAAAGGTCGAATTTTAATCTGGTAATAGTCTATTATGAGGAAATTAGGGTTGGCCTCAAGCAGGCCTAGCATGAAGAGCAAGGTCATGGGTTTATGGAGGCTAAACATACTTGGCCAAGGAAAACTTGAAGCAGGACGAGGTCATTTCAAGTAGAATAAAAGCTTTTTTAGAGGGTTTGTTGGTAGGCCACAGTGAGGTGGGGTCCAAAGTTGCAGGAAGGAAGGCTGCAAAGCCTTAGGAAGGAGGTTGTAGGCGGCTACAACAAGCCAAGTTTGTAGAGCTAAAAGGAGTGTTGATGTATGAAGTACGAATTGAATATTTCTCTTGTTGTTGAACCGTATATATTTAAGATTGCAAGTTAGAAGTCAGAGTGTCAACAAAATGCAAATTGGACATGCAAAAATTAAAGGGGAAGACCTGAAGTTGTAAATGATTTAAGTAGAGACAACAATTATTGGGTGTTGTTGTAATTGGGTCATTATCCTTAGTATGGGAGCCCAAAGATTCATCTTCTTATCTTAAACTTGTAAGGGTGGCAAGGTGGTGATAAGCGAGGAAGTTGTAGCTTCCTTCATGAGGTTGTTGCCTCCTTCCAGTGGGAACTGATAAACTAGGGGGTTGTAGCCTCCTTCAAGTTGTAGCTTGTAAACAAATAGAAACTATATAGTTAAGTTTTCATGTATATTTGATGTTCTATTATTGATGATCTTTTACACACTGGTAGATTGTTAATGAAGTAAAAAGTCCTAAAGGTGCTCAATACTAATTCACCCCCCTCCTCTCAGTCTTTTTTATATTTCCAACAATTGGAATCAGAGTGGGTTACCCTCAAAACAATTTAATCACTAGAGGGAAGATCATGAATATAGATGGATTAAATGGAAAACATCTCTTCAAAAACAATTCTAGTATTTGATAGAAATGACTATGCATTTTGGAGAAATAACATGGAAACCAACTTGAAGGCCTTTGGAGTGGATGTTTGGCTCTCCATTGTCAACGACTACAAAAGTCCAAAAAATCTTCCAATTGAACTTCATGAGAAGAAAATGTTTAGTTGTTATTCAAAGGCTCTTCATGCCATCACAAGTGGATTGTCAAGAACCATTAAGACGAAGGTGATGGCGTACACCGCAACCAGAAGTATTTGGGAAACTTAAAAGCCTTTATGAAGGTGATGATAAAGTCAAACATGGTAAACTTCAACGACATAAAGCATAGTTCGAAAATACGAAAACAGATGAAAAAGAAAATATTGTTGCCTATTTACTCAGAGTAAATGAAGTTGTCAATGCCATCAGAGGATTAGAAGAAGAAATCAAAGAATCCTTGATCGTATAAAAAGTGCTAAGATCACTTCCTTTGAGATATGATGCCAAGGTATGTGCCATAGAGAAACCAGGGATTTGAACAAAATGACAATGGATGGATTACATGGTACCCTTGCAGTGTACAAAATGAGAACATAAACAAAAGTTGGAAAAAAAAAAAAAGATACGATTTTTAAAGCCATGAAGAAGACAAAGAACAAGGAACTCAAGGTAGAAGGAACACCATGCGATGAATTAGATGAAGAAGAAGCAAATTTCATCAAGAAGCTCAAGAGGGGAACCAAATAACATAAAGGTAAGTTACCCTTTAAATGTTTCAATTTTGGCAGAATAAGTCATTATGCTAAGGGTTGTCCTTTTGGAGAAAAGAAAAGCGTTCACAAAAAAATTCCTTATTCTAAAGAAGATAACAGTTCTTCAGATGAAAGTGATACAGAAGACGAGGATGCAAGAGAAGTTCTTTTCATAACCCAAGACACCCAAAATAATAATTATGATGAAGAGGTCATTAATTCAGATGAAGAAACAAAAGAACCAAACATAAAAATAGATTCTTTTTGGGGACTCAAAAATGATTTGGAAACCGAACAGGAAGATGAAGATCTTAAAGAAAAATTGAAGAATAATGAAAAAGAAAATGGCAAGCTCATAAACAAAAAAGGAGAATTGAAAAGCTTACTTGAAAAACGTGGTAAAGAAAATACCTCTTTAAAGGTCCAATGCGAAGAAGCAAAAAGAGTTGAGGAAGTAGTGGAGATCCAATTGAAGAAGAAAGAAGATTGTAGGAAGCTTAAAGAGGAAGTTGTGTCATTGAGGGTTGGAGTTGATAAGCTCAACAAGAACTTGTCTAGCTCGCTAGTGTTGGATAACATTTTGACTATAAAATATCATCGGGCTATAAAACATGTCTTGGATACAAGTGCATCTTCAAGCAAAAAGGACACAAGCTCCAGCCTCTAAAGGAAGAAACCAAAAAGGAGTTAAGAAATTATGTTGATCACAAAGAAGACAATAATAAGGGTCAACAATGGATTGAACCACCTCCAAGGTAGAACAACTTTAGAAGATCATCCTACTTTCTCAGGTATGAAAATATTTTTCTTGGTCATTATTACTCTTGTGGAAATTTCAAGCATAAAGAAATTCATTGTAAAACAAAATGTAATTATGCAAGAAGCAGGTATGATTATGGATTTGCAAGAAATGTCCATAAATAAAGAAAAATGCACGGATCTACCAATAGAAACTACAATTCATTTGAACCACTAATGAATCGAAACATTGGATGTTACAAGTGCAATAATACCGGTCACAAGGCACAAGATTGCAAGGTTATAAAAGAAAATGTTCCAATCATAAAGATAGAGAAGCCAACTATGATATGGGAAAAGAAAAAGAAGGAAGATTCCAATCTAGCATTGATTGTTGTAGATAAAGAAGATGAATGGTACATAGATAGTGGGTGCTCGACACATGAAAGGAGATCAAAACAAATTTATTAGCCTAAAAAGAAAAGCGACATTGTTACATTTGGAGATAAATCCTCTGTTAAGATATTTGGAAAATGTGTAGTAAATCTTGGAAGTGGATATGTAAATGCAACAAATGTTTTGCTCGTTGAGGATTTGAAGCACAAACTTCTCAATGTTGACAAAATGTGTGATCAAGGGTATAATCTCTTGTTTGATTCCTGGAAATGTGAAATCAGAGAAGAAGACTTAGGAAGATTGGTTGCAACAACTACAAGGAAACCAAACACCAATACATTCTAGACCAAGCAGAGCAAAAAAAAAATCTCAACCAAACAAAAGAGCTATAGGAACAACAAAAAAGGAAATGATAAGACAAAAGTGTTCAATGCCATGTGTTAAGGGGGAGTAGCCCTAAAGAAACAAGTCACCCTTTGCCATTGATGTCAAAGGGGGAGAGAAAGGAATTTAGGCATGGAGATAGGGGGATCATGAGTATTGACATCAATGACAAAGGGGGGGATTGTTGGAAGAGAATGTCATTGATGTCAAAGGATGAATGGGTCATTGATACGACACACTTGTTTAATGATATGCATGCAAAATTTATTGAATTTTGATGCAAGACCACTCTAGATTGGTAGCCCTTGTCACGCCATTTTGTTTGATAGGTGGTACGCTTTGTGGGTCATTTTTTTTGGTTGGAGAGACATTCAAGTTTGAAGTTTGATGCCCCAAATGAATGGGTGTGTCTCCAGTTCATGCCCCAAGAAACCATGGTCTTAAAGTTTCATCATTGCACCTAGAAGAAGGTCCAAATTATAATCAAATTTGCCCCAAGTCCAAGTGTCCAAGTCAACCTTGAAAGGAGCTATCATGAAAGACAAAAAAATAAATTTTTAAGAATCTTAATCCTCTTTTTTAGGTCGGCCTAATAAAGGGTATTAGGCATGGCAAAACCCTTGTAGTTTTGTGGGTAGGTTGCCCTAAATTAGGCCTCCCTCCATATGTATAAGTATCCTAGCTGTGGGAGCCTAAAGAGGCATTCATTCAAGCAAGAATAAGCTTTGAATTAGCTAAAGGAGACTGGTATATAAAGGAAAACCAAAGAAAATATTTTGTGACATGAAGAGTAGTGATCATGGCTAAAAGACAAGGTGTTTTATGATCCTTAATAACAGAACGAGATCTCCATTAAGAAGGTTTTTCGGACATACTTTTCTTGTGTTTTCTAGGGACAAGTTTAAGGAGGCCAAAATTTTGTGTTACTGTTTATTTTTTTGTTGGGAATTGTTGAGCTAAGGCCAAAAGAATGGTTTAATTCTGATCTTGTCGCACTCTGTTTTTGAGTAAATTAGGGCTAGCCGTGGGATAACCTAGCTCTAGGAGTAGGGTTGTTGGTTTGTGGAGGCTAAACAAACCTAGCCAATGATAGTTTGAAGCAAGCTGATGTCATTTCAAGTGGAACAAAAGCTCGTTTATAGGGTTTATTGGTAGGCCACAATTAGGGCTTCAAATGGGGTTCAAAGTTGCTAGAAGAAAGGCCATAGACTCTCAGGCAGCTACAACAAGCCAAGTTTGCACAACTAAAAAGATGGTTGATATCTGAGGTATGAGTTGAATCTTTCTCTTGTTGTTGAATTGTATATCTTTAAGATTGCAAGCTAGAAGTTAGAGTGATAACAACATGCAAATTGGACATGTCAAAATTAAAGGGGTAGACTTGGAAGTTGTAAATGATTTAAGTATGAGGTTGGTCATGATCCTTGGTATGGGAGCCCAAAGATTCTTCTTTTTATCTTAAAATTGTAAGGGTGGCAGGGTGGTGCTAGGCAAGAAAGTTATAGCTTCCTTAAGGAGGTTGTCGCCTCCTCCCAGTGAAAGCTGGTAAACCAGGGAGTTGTAGTCTCCTTCAAGTTGTAGCTTGTAAACAAATTGAAACTATATAGTTAAATTTTCATGTATATTTGATGTTTTCTTATTGATGATCTTTTGCACACTGGTTTATTGAATGCTAATGAAGTAAAAAGTCTTAAAGGTGCTCAATTGATAAAAAAATGGATCCTGGATAAACCTCTAAGTCTAAAAGACTTCATATAAGAGGTAAGAGGTGCCAAATGGCACAAATCTTTTGCAAATCAGAGGAAAATGTTATGGAACCAACTCACAAAAAAAATAAATCAATGCCTTAGAATTCAGCCTTTTCGAGAGGGCAACCTCCTTTACATACACAAATGAACAATTCTTAGATGATACAAATGACAAGATCTCATTTCTATATATAAGAGCCTAAGGGGTCATAATATAATCAGAACCGACATAACAATAATAATGTAAGGGCACAATAATAACAATAATAGGCTTCTATGGGGCACAATAATAACAATATGGGGACTACATGGGTACAACAATATAGTAAGGGGTTTGTACTAATAACAATAAGGGGTTACACTAGTAGTATAGGGGGCTAACATGCCCCTCTCCTTCAAAAAGTGTTGTTTTCAACGCTTGAGTAGTTTTTGATGCTTTTGTATAAAATTCTTGTCCTCCCATATGGAATCTTCAGCGGGTAAGTTCTTCCACTTGAGATACTGTGAAATTGATCGATTTCGTAGCCGTCGGGTTCTTGTTTCTGTTACTGCTTCAGGTTCCAATATGATTTTTCCTTCCTCTTCAAGTTCTAGCAATATTGTTTAAATTGTGATATTCTGCAACTTTTGAATGAGTGGCAACACTTCTTTGCTCTTCCATTCATCCCTTGCTTCGTTTATCCAATCTGGTTGGATAATAGAAATGGTGCACAACAATGCTTCCACATCCTCATCCTTTCTTGAGAGTGCATTTGCCACAACATTTTGCTTCCCTTTTTTGTAGAAGATTTCAAAGTCATAACCCAACATCTTTGTGACCCATTTTTTCTATTTTTCTAAAGATAATATTTGTTCTAAAAAGTATTTAAGACTATCATGATCCATTTTTACCTTGAAGTGTCTTCCCATTGGGTAAGGTCGCTATTTCTTAAGTGCATGTAGTATTGCCAGCATTTCCTTCTCATAAATAGCTTCCTTGAGGGACATTGTTTGAATGTATGTAACTATAAAAACACTCAATCGCCTACATCAAAACTTATTTCATTGCGATGTTGATCTACTTGTTGTTTCATTCGATTCTGCACCAAAGTGGCGTTATCCTTTAAAATTTGGAGAACTTGTTGTTGATGCTCGATGTGATCTTTCACTGCTTGAACCTTTTTCTTCTTGATATGTCTTTCTATATTGATAGTTTCATGAGTGATAATTCCGGCCGATGCATTACAAGATATGGTTGGATTCATTTCTTCTTTCTTGATGTAATCTTTCACTTCTTGAACCTTTTTCTTCTTGATATGATCTTCTATTTTGAGAGTTTAAAGAGTGGTAATTTCTTCCAATTCTTTACAAGACATGGTTGGATTCATTTCTTCTTTCTCTAGGGTTGGTTCATGGTGTATATACTCTTCTTTTGATGTTTCTTGATCCTTTTCTTCCTTCTCTTCATATTCTATGTAAAATAATTTCTTCTCAGCACACTTATGACCTTTAAAGTCGTAGGCTGCTCTCAGAAACAGTCTCATTGCAGAGATCTTCTCATTCTGAATCCAACGCAAATTGAATGGGCAAAAACGAACTTCAGATGGAGGAGTTATCATAAACATAAGTTCCCCTTTTGTTTTTTGGGAAAGAGGCTAAAAACATGAGAAGATAGTGAAAAGCGAGGCTATTGGGGGTCAAAAAGGCAGTGAACAGGGGTCGTCGGATCTGGCCAATCAACGGTCCAAATCCGATCGACATATCGCATCGGCGGTGATAGGCGGATCGGCAATCGCAATCGGCATTGGTATAAACCATATTATATGGGAAGGTCGTGGGCTTTTGCAATATGCGATTGCGACAAATCGCATCGCAATATCGCGTCGACACATTACCATGGAGTGGGGCCGATATGTTATAGGTTATATACTGATGCGATGGTTGGACCCGATGGGGTGATAAGCCAAATTTAATATATTTTGAAGTCTGTTTGATGGCATTTTTAACGTATTTTCATGTATTTCATTATTAAGCAAAAAAAAAGGGAGCGCCGATGTGATGTAAATCAGACCCGAAAGGTTTCCGGAATGAAAATATATAACATTTCAAATCCGCCCAAAGCCATATTTGCTTTATTTTCCATGTTTTAATGTATTTTAAAAATACAAAGGGGAAACCTATGGAACAGGGATCGCGACATGCGATAGCGATTCACAGGCAGACCCGATAGGAAAATGAAGCACATTTATGAAAATTTGAAGTCCGAAAACAGTGTTTCTTGCGGATTTGTTTCTGTGTATTGCAGCGTTTTCCTGTGTTAACACAGAACAACTATTTCTGGGGAATTTTAAGTGTCGGTGGCTCATTCCGTTATGGAATAGGTGGCATTCATCCCCGAAGGCGTTTAGCAATGATTGCTAACCCTCAAAGAAGGGATTTGAGCTGACCAAAATAGAAAGACGAAGAACCCGAAAGGGACAATGAATAAACATCGCTGATTTGGCTTAAAAGCCACGGAACGACAGAAAACAAGCGCTGTTGAGTTGTTGACGGTGGCCGAGTTGTTGTTTGTTGCTGAATGCTGGAAGTAGTAGTAGCAAAGAGCCGAGAGAGAGAGAGAGAGAGAGCCACTGCGCAGAGCAGCTGAGAGAGCCTTTGGGGTCACTTGAAGTTCAAGTGAAAAGCCACAAAGCTAAAGGTTGCAGAAGGCAGAAAGAAGCCAGAGCGAAGAGCCAGATCCAAAGAGCCAGAGTCAGAGCCAAGAGCCAAAACCAAGAGCCAAAGAGTCAGAGTCAGAGCCAAGAGCCAAAACCAAGAGCCAAGAGCTAGAGCTCCAAGAGCCAAGGGATTAAATGGTGTCTGAACCCACTGTTTTTGTGTAAAACAGCATGAGTTGGGCCAAGAACTTGTAAAAAAGACTAATACCATAATCTCAGAGAGCCTAGTTGAATTAACTAGAGCTCATGGAGGTGTAGCCCAAGGGGTGTGGGTGAACTCCAAATTAAATTGTTGCCTTTGTGTGACTGTCTGTTGCAGCCTTATTCATTGTTATATGCATTTATACATATGTTTAAGCACATTCACATATCAGCTAAAACAACAGATTTTTAAAGCATATAATCAATTTAAAACAAGCATAAGCATACACTATATTGTCAAGCATTTTTAATTCTACATTGGTTAGTCATTAAAGACTTGGGAATATTCAAGCTTTGGAAGTGGGAGAGGTTCGTGTAAGTGAGACAAGAAGCCTAAGAGCCCCATTTTCAGATCATCAATATTGATTCACACACACGCTGCCCCCCCCGCTCCCCTTTCAGTATTGTTGATATTTCCAACAATCCTCTTAGGAAAAGAAAGAGTGCACACAAAACTAACTTGTTAATTTCCATCTCCATAACCCTGCAAAAGAGCTCCATAATATTTTTAAGCATTGAAATTCTTGTAAAGAGCCAACACCAAACAAAAGGGCATCATCAACAAACAATAAATGAGCTATGATTTCAGAGGGGGTGATTTTGAGCCCTTTGAATTCACCTCTATTATTGCAGAGGCTATGGTTGAGCCCTTTAAAGTTTAGCCACTAGGAGGAAGAAAAAAGCGGGTAGAGGGCACCCTTGTTTAAGCCCTTGTGAAGCATCAAAGAATCTAGATGGGAACCAATGGGAACCATTGATCAACACAATGAAGGTAGTATATTAAACACAACCAAGAATCCAATTGACATAGGCTAGGTTCATGCCCATCTAGATCAATACTAAAATAGAAGATAGGCCTAACTTACTTTGTCACGGGCCTTCGATAGTTCCAACTTGAGTAAGATAAAGTGGATTTTAAGGTTTTTATCAAATGCATTGCCTCTTAGGGAAGAGCCACTACATAATGAATTTGGTGCTTAAAATGGAAACCAAAATGTTCGTTAGAGATGATTTTACTCAATATAGACTTGATTCTATTGCTTATAATTTTAGAAATGATCATATACACAATGCCACAAAAAGAAATTGGGTGGTAGTCATCAAAAGAACTAGCATCCTTCTTTGAGGTATGAGTGCCAAAAATGTGGAGTTCTTGGTACCCAAGATTTTAACACCATATTAGACTCCTTAACTACCTTAAGAAGATCATATTTTAAAAGATCGTAAAGCCTAAGGTAAAATTAAATAGGAAAATCATTAGACCAAAGGATTTTACCTTTCTTCATGGAGTCAAGGGTAGAGTAAATCTTTACTTTCATAACCTCTGCCTCGAATTCATTGTTCATTTTTTTAGTGAAAACCATAGGAATCGGTTTAAGAAACATCATAATTTCTTCAATTAGGCACCCTATAGGCTCTTTAAATAAGGATTCGAAAAGAGATATCCTTGCTTTCGCCTTTTCCTCGAAAAATTTAACCATAAAACCTCCCTGCTTAGAAACTTCCCAAATGGTATTTAAAATTTTCCAATCATTGCCATACTTATGAATTATTATCACCTCCAGCAAGCCAAATGGCATGTCTATTTAGCCTCCAAGCAGGGTCTTCCTTTGCCAAAAGGTCTTGCCTTTAGGAAATCAATGATTTCAAGTTAGAGGATTCAACTTTAGAAAGGGTGCATGATATGTTATTATCAAAGACAACTTATATTAAGATTTGTTTCCAACAAAAGGGCTTGGGAATGATATTTGAAGGTCACAACCAACTTCTTACTAACCATTTTGACTCTTGAAAGATTATCATAAAATTGTTGCATATACGAGGAGCCCACCATATTGTGGAGATGAGTCTACACTAACAACACCAAATTCCTATATTCATCCTCTAACAACCATATATGATTGCATTTCATAGGAGTAGGGGGTTTCAACTACTTGGATTCTAACCTCAAAAGGATACACATATGATTAGATATTCCCCCAGAACCCACCAACGACGTTAAAGCCTAGGAATCATCAACTAGAGTCTCAAAGATCAGAGACCAATCCAAACATTTTGAGATCCCCTCCTCTCATTTCTTGCTATTCCTCCAAGTTAGAGCAATCATAGGAGGTTCCAAATAAACAAGATGAAGAGAATCGATGAGGTGAGAAAATAACACCAAAAGTATAACCAACCACCTGTAAGTCGGGTATACTAAGATCCTATGATTTTAGCAAGAGCAGACTCATCGGGAGGGGAGTCCACCCCTCTAGCCACCACCATAACAGGGCACTGTATTCAATGAAATTTGAACTTCGGTCTGCCGGTTTAACAACCTTTTAAGAGCTAATAACTAAATGACTTAAGGGCACCCCAACCCCACAACCCTTAAAATACAAGCAAATCGTGGTTCTCCCTTATTAGGGGCATTCCCTGCTCTAAGGGCCCGGCCTAATTGCCACTACAGATTTGTCCCATAGCTTGAAATCCGGGATAAGACATATGCGACTTGCTTCCCACTTGAGCTCCAAGAGACATTTCTAAAGCTAGTCCACTACCAACTACCTCTTCTTCTCTGGGCTTCTGACACTGAAGAAAGGTGATACCCCGAGGAACATTGGGGCTAATTTTACTTTTCAACCCAGAAACTTCAGAAGGGATCCGACTGTCCTCATCCATCCTCATTTCAGACCCCGGAGAAGGATCCCCATTGTCCAATAGAAGACTAGGATCAAGGACAGGAGGAGACATAAATTTTGTCACCATAACTTGTGACTTCGAAAGGAGAGTCACGGTTGAAAAGGCTCGGACTCCCTCAGAGTAACCGAGACGGAACTATCGATTTGCCCAGAAGGAGAAGGCAGAATTTCACAATTAAAGCATCATCAAAATCAGAACTAACAGAATGCATATGACACTTACCCAGAAGAAGTGTCCTTGCAAGGGGACTGGAGAAGGACCCTCCTCCTTTGCCTCCATCGAAACTGCAATGCTGTTTGAAGGGATGGATTCATGGCCACCCTTTTCTAAATTTATCCCTCCACACTGACCAAAATAGACTTTGATTTTTTGGATTTTCAGACTCTTATATGGAGGCCAAAACCTTGAGAAATTCGTACAGAATTCCTGAGTAAGTTCGACTTGGTGGCATTCATAACACCTGAAGGGAATACACCAGTAATCGATGCGCTGAACCCATACAAATCCTCCAGACAGCAATTCTATTTTTTCTAGCAGGCCCGCTTTTAGATCTACTTCCACGTGCATCTGAACCCATCTTCTATGGGGATTCAGGAGACATCCTTCTCCAACTGAAAAAACCTGCTGACCTAATTGCCAGTAAATTTCAGAATCGCTTCATGCCAAAAAACCACTAGGAGAATCGAAAGGATAGCCCAGATTACCTGAATAGATGAGATTGACTCTTGCCTAGGGTTATAATCGACCCTCCATTCTTTAAGCAACAACCCTAAGAAGCCCCAACTCCAATTTCAATTGAAAATTCTGCTGAAATCTTTCCAGATTTGAAGATGAAACAGATCCAACCCCGCACCAAAATGTTGAAAACCTGGTGTTAACCGAGCAGAAGAGCCCATGAATAATCTATCCATTGCTTTAGAGACTAGGGTGAACAAACTTCCCACAAAAATGTCCGGAGCAGCTTTCCCAAGGAACATCTTGATTTTATCATACCGAATACGAACACACCAGGGTTTTTTCATGACGGGCCAAAGAGAAAGGCTTTAGCGGGTGGAAGATGGAGGATATCTACTCGGAGATGTGGAATCAAAAACCTGAAATGGAAGGTATAACGCCCTGATTTGAAGAAGGAATAAGATTTCCATCACCTGAAAGAACATTAGACTTTGCAGGCCCCACTCGACAATCCACACAAGGAGCTGGTCTGCCACCCTGCATAGCATAAAGGCGAACCGACCTCAAGAGAGAGTCTTTCTCTTGCAGCCCACCATCCGTGTCCATTGCGGGGCCAGGATTGCTCGAACCGAAAGCCCGCCTCTCATTTTGTAGACCAATAAATTCCAAAATCTAAATAAAACATATTATCCACTCCCGGGACATCAGCAGCATAACCTAATTCATCATCCTCATCCGCATGAGCGTTGGAAGCCTCACAATGTCCTGGATAACCCCCTGAAAAACACCGCCCAGAAATGGCCGAGCGAAAAACACTAAAAGTCAACATCTTAAAATTATATATATATATATATATAAATAATTTCAAATTAGTTTTAATATCATCATTTTAATTTGAATCGGTACTATTTGTTTATAATAAATTTGATTATAGGATTTTATTTTAGTTTAATTTCTTTTTAAATAAATTTTATTTTATATGAATACCATGAGTCAATATTATTGAATTATCAAAAAAAGAAAAAATAAATAAATTATTTTAATGTCCACGAGGTTAAAAATAGTCTATGAGACAAATTGTTTCTTCTTCTATTTGATGTATTCGACCTATTTTCTGCGAAGTTTCAAAATAAATGTTCACAACTTCTCGACAAACCACTGACTAAATAGATTATCCTAAGAGCTAGCTACCAGCGTATCTGCATAATTTCCCCTGTTGTCCTTGAAGGCCTCACATTCTAAAATGAAATGTTTTTCTGTTTCCACTTTTCCGGAAGAACAAAAAATACATACTCTTTCCTCCCACGCTTCTTTTGGCCTTTTCTAGGACCATCGGTTATTTTTTATTTTATTATTTTATTTTTAAAGAGTTATTTTTATTTTTTTATTATTTTACTTTGATTGAGTTAAAAACATTACATTACAACATTTCTACCATTTTGAAATAGGAGACACCTAAGCTCAATCAAAAACAATATTTAATTTTTCCAAAAATATATAATGTATTTTATATTAATTATTACAATTTAGTTTAATAACTCATTCAATTTATACTAAATTAATTTGACTGATATATAGAGTTAAGAATTAAATTAGTATGTGGGCAAATTCACCCATTTTTTCCCCTTATCTTAATTTTCTTTCAAATTTCATTTTTATTTCAAATTTTAAAAATGTATTTTATGAAATTTGTTAAATTATATTTTTGGAAAAATTAAATATTGTTTTTTATTTTAAAAGTAAAATTATAACACACATAAATTATACTTAAATTGGTATAAGATAAAGTATAATAAGTTATAGAAGGGTCTTAAACATATCATAATAATCAAAATTGAGAATTTTTTTTTTTTTTTTTTTTTTTTTTTTTTTTTCATTTCAGGATTCTAAGTACAAAAAAGTATTTAGTAACTTTTTAACAAAAAAACAAATTTACATTCATTGGGTACTAGTCTAGTTTTCTGGTTATGTTGTTGATAATCCTTGTCCTCGTGTTGAGTTCTAGGAGTCAAAGAACCCCCAAGTGGCAAATAAATTACTCTCCTGCTTTGTATATACATCAATGTACTAAACACTCCCTTTGACTTACTTTGTGGTCATTAGTTGGACATAAATATAATTATCTTATCTTATCTCCTTATTCCTATATTTCAAAAGGCCCCTTATGCTTTCGGGCACAGTGATATTCTAATTCTTTATGAATCAAACATTTATTTTTATTGGTATTAACTACCAAATCCCCCTTAGCTAATCTCGCTCCATGATTCCATGTTTCGCAAACAAGTTAGTCTTTGTGTTATTATATCTTAGAATATGAAAGGCTTCATATTGTTCAAATTTGTGAAGCAAGCCTCTTTTTCTTGCAAGGAGAGCCTTATTCCAAATTTAGGGGATGGAACTTTTTGTAAACAAGGGATACACTTTTTTCTTGCAAGGAGAGCCTTATTCCAAATTATCAGGGGATGAACCTTTTTGTAAACAAGGGATAAGGAGAGAAGACCCCCTATTACAATTAACTTGGCAACTTTCAATGATAGTGCTTGGAATAGGTTTTGATAAAAGTTATAGGCTTATACTTAATTGTTTGAGGTTGCACTTAGACCTAAGAATACATCATTTTTCTTTTTCCTCCTTGCCACCCCTATAATATTTTTTTATAATCATATTGTTCAAATTTGTGAAGCAAGTTTCTAATTCTTGCAAGGGGAGTCTTCAATTCCAAATTATGAGGGGAAAAATCTTTTTGTAAACAAGAGATGGGGAGAGAAGGGACCCCCTATTACAACTAACTTGGTGGCTTTCGATGATAATGCTTGGAATAGGCTTTGATAAAGGTTATAAGCTTCTACTTAATTGTTTGAGGTTGCACGTAGACCCAAGAATACATGAGGATAGAAGAGCCCCCCCTATTACAATTAACTTGGTGGATTTCAGTAATAATGTTTGGAATAAGCTTTGATAAAGGTTATAA
This sequence comes from Pinus taeda, assembly GCA_000404065.3. Lineage (NCBI taxonomy): Eukaryota > Viridiplantae > Streptophyta > Pinopsida > Pinales > Pinaceae > Pinus > Pinus taeda. The sequence goes on along the minus strand of APFE030262951.1, from coordinate 83,729 downwards.
GCTTCCACTTAATTGTTTGAGGCTGCACATAGACCCAATAATACATCATTTCTCCTTTTCCTCCTTGCCACCCTTATAATAATGATTTATTATAAAAATAAAAATTTTTAAGTGAAATTTTAATTTTAATTTATAGTATTAAAATAAATATTGTTATAAAATAGTACAATTGTTATTTTGTCTTGTAAACTGTTAAATACTTGCAATTTTAAAATATGCATATCTATTTGTGTACAAAATTGTCTGTATCTACTTTTGTGTGTGTATATCAGAGAGAGATGAATCTATATAGGTATATGATCATGACAAAGAGAAATATCTATTACATATAGATTTATAACTATATATCTTAGATATAAGCGATTCCAAATTGGATTAGACAAAATAAAAGAAGTTAGGCACAAGATGAAACTCCAAGACAATCACATATTGCATGGTTGTTATAGAGTCTAAGATAGACACAAGCTGCAACCACCACCCCAACTATGAGTCTTTGGGAATGCTAGAAAAAGCGTGCATATGTCCTAACTCACATCATGCAATCCCACAACATGCACCCAACTCATCATGGCTCTTATGTATTCCATGAATTATTAATTGAATCTAAACATGATTAAGCTTGGGCCTTTCAAATCTTGAGAAACCTGCTAGAGAGAGATTTGTCCTTAATTATTAAACAATAATGAATTTCTTCAAAATTGATAACCTTATATATTATCATTGCTTGAAATATTAGAATCCTCCAAAATCCCTATTTAAAAATTAATGTGAGGTTGGTTTGTTTAATTATTTATAAAGTCTTTTTTCAATCCAACTCATCACATTGAAAGTTGAGATCAATTCCTCATCTCCAAAGTACATTGAAGTTGATCTCTTTGAGCATGTTAATTCCTTATGATTCTTTTTTTTTCTCATTTCATTATTATTAGTTATTTTTCATATATATATATATAAATTATTATACATCTTTTAAGTCAGCATTTTTTTTTATTCAACTTTAACATGTTTTTAATTAATTAAATATATTATGACTGTATTTTTAAGCTTTCTTTTGCATGATTATTTATTTAAATTGATTATTATTATTTTCAATATTTTCCTTTAAATCTTAATTATCTTTTTTTCTTGTAAATTAATATTGTATTTCCTCAAAATATCATGTAAAACAAGTACATCAAAGAACCAATTGACTTAAACATGTTTTTTCATCAAGTACTTTCAATTTGTCCAATTAGAAATCATATATTTTTGACTACTTATCAATTGAATAATTTGTTCAAAATTCTAACCATTTTAACAACTTTAACATGATTAAAGTATCTATTGTTGAATTGGGAATAAAAAAAATACAAGTTAACATTTAGGAAATCAAGGGTTTGAGGAAGTGGCCGGTGCTGGATCTTTGGCACTACAACCTAGAGGAGCCAATGGAGCAGGATCACATTAGAGGTGGTGCTCTATATAAGCCAAACTAGCGTCCATTCTTTTAGAACACACCCTTTGGTTTCTATGGACACACTTGATGTATTCCAAATTTGCAAAGCTATTATATATTTCTTCTTGTTTTTTCGGGCAAGGCCTTCATTTGCTAGTATAATGATATGGCATTAAGATACCTTCCCTTGGTATAAATAGGGCTAGAAGCCCGATTAGCAACTTCTTCCATTATCTCAGAGGTCTGACAAAGCTTGTCTATCTCTAACAACAAGGGTTTCCAATTGTCATATTTCATTGCAGGTTTCTAGGAGGGCAGTCGAATGATAAGTTTCGACAACTTCCTGAGTTTGATGCTAGGCTTGGTTTCGATCCTGGGGGCCATGGCCTTCCCCTCCATGTCGACTTCACATCCTTTGACGTTGCATGTTAACCAACAAGCTTATGTACCAAAGGTCTACAGAAGAAGTAACAATGGTAGATAACTGAACACATAGGTGAAGCAAAGCCATAACTAACAACATGAGAGAGCTCTGAGAGCACAGGAAAGTCAAAGCATGGTTCAAGAGCAGGTGTAACAAGCAACATGCAAAGAGGTGATGCTGGTTTATACACGATATAATTATCGGAGAAGAAAAAACACTGCGGTGAAAAGACACCACCCCATTGTTGTGACTAAGAGAAAGATATAAGATTATCTCCAAACCCCAAAAGCATACAAGACTACCTCCAAACCAACACTAGAAACTAGGCAAGATGCATAGACACAAATTGACAAAATAACAATAAGAGTTCAGAGTTACCCTAGTCGTTGTATCCTCTATGCACAAAGGTTGGATTATTGGAATGGATTTTTGTGTGGAAGTTGCTCGAGGAGCGCCCGAGAAGCAACAACCTTCTATTGAAGTGCGACCAACTCTCTTTACATCCTTTTTCGGAACCAATGCCCCACAATTCTAACACAAAGCTCTCAACCAAACAAATTAATAATAGAGCCAAGCTGGTAGCAATTGCCCCCAAAGTTGCTCTAGGAATAGACACAACACAGTTTCCTTGAATTATTGATAGCCAGTAACTCAAAGACCTCACAATGCTCCCTCTTGCTCCAAGCCATTCTACCTTCGATGAGGAACCAAATTGTTTCCCCTCAACTTGACACTGCATCCAAATGCACCCCCCCACTTTAATGCCATGCGTGTCATATCCCATGGCAATTTTCATAGCATTTGCTTGCATGCTTGTGCATGCGAGGGGGGGGGGGGGGAGGGGGGTGGCCATGCCACCTCCTTCATTTAATGAGCTCATCTTTGTGCAGTGGTGGGCAAGTCCCCCAATCCCACTATTCTCCTTGAGTAACACCCCCATTAGGGACTTTTGAATCTTATTTGTCAATGTCCATCTATTTTTATATTTTTTTTTTCTTTAAATTATTTTACTAGTTTTTATTTCATTATTTTGATCACAATTTTTTATGTTTGTAATGATAAATGAAGTGTCAGCCCTCGGGGGTAGCTCAATTGGTAATGACTGTGCAAATGAAGTGTTATATGTGAGGATTTTCAAGGTTCAAATCCCCTCAATTCACATGTGTCTGTGAAAGGGTCATACATAGGTACCTAAAGGTTATAATGGTACGAGCTAGACCAATTGTCGATTATTTTAGATACCAAAAAAATGATGCAATATCTTGAAATATAATAAATAAATTACAATTAGATTTAATGAATAATTTAGTTGTAACACAAAATAAACATATGATGATGATTTTTATTTTTATTATGTTTGAAAACTATTAAATGAAGTGTTTTAAGATCACTAAGTTTTATTGAGTTAAAAGGTAAAAAAAGTTAGTAGTTTGACAAATATTTTGAAATTTAAATTGAATTTGAATGTATGATGGACAATTTAAGACAAAGTGTTTAATATTATAAAGGCATAAATTTTTTTATCACAAAAACATTGTGAGGATTAACCCATTCTTAAGTTTACTACAAAACTCATATGAATGTATTTTTATTTTTGCAATAACTTTGATATATATAGAGAATATATTAATATGACAATGTACTAACTTACCCTATAATTAAGATTAAAAGTAAGAAGTTTTGGAAGATTTTTCAACATATTTGGTTTCATTTTTTTTGAAGGGAACATGTTAATGACCCAAGGCCCAAAGGCATTTGGTAGGAGTGAAAGCATGCCCCCTTACAAATCACTAATGGACAATTCCAAATTGCATGGTTTTCCTTGAATAATGATGATGATTGAGCTTGCATTAGGAGATAGTAGCCAGTAATGGTTGTCCCCATTATTGGTTTGACAATTGAGTTAAGATGAATATTCCCACTATGTAAAAAAATACAGTGCACTAACTTACCGTGTAATTTAAAGTATTTCAAAATGCAATAGTTTATATAGACATTTTGGAAGGTTTTTTGACATATTTTTTTGGAGGGTTTTCCAACATATTTTGGGTCAAGTTTGCCTAGAATTTGACTCAAATTTGTTGGAATCACAAGTTTGAGTGGTGAACTCTCCACCATCTGAATGCTCCAAAAATTTCTAGAAATATTAAATTCATATATGCACTAAAAACACCAATTTAAACAATCTAGATAAAGCTTTAACCAATTTTTTTTCCTAATTTTCCAGCAAAAAAAACTCTACAACCTCTAATAATTAGAAAACACCTTTGAATAAATGTCCTTAAATAAAATTACATGTTTAATGATATCTACTAATATATGATCAAACATGTCACACATTTTGAAAAGGTTGTTAGTATATTATCAACACGTTACACATTTGGAGAGCCTCCTTAGGTATATTATCAACATGTTACACATTTTGAAGGCGTGGTCTAATTAGGCGACATTTTAGAGTTTTTGGTTATTTTTTTAAATATTGATTTGAGTGTTGTAGATCGAGTTTCCAAGAAATCGTGGCCAAATTTGACCGGAAAATAGCCTGAAAAGTTGGACAACGGCTCTCATGTACCTTATTAATTCAAACAGAGTTTAGTTATTTCTTTTCCAATTGTGATAACAGGAATATGTATACTTCCAACGTAGCTTCCATAAGGTGCACACGGTAGTCTTTTCCCGGTGAAATCCAACTGGGCCTGTCTTTACTTTTCTCTGGAAGAAGAACATATTATTGTCCAAGATTGTCCCAATAGAGTATGGAATTATCTCACATGGCTTAAGTTCATATCCATCATTCATGGAGACTGCAATGCCAGTTGGGTTTAATTCACTGATCTTCCGTGTAGAAGTCTATATGTAAATATATTTCTCCCTAAGCCTTTAGTTTGTCTCAGATCTTCTGGTGGAGATGGTGCCTCCAAGAAGAGCGAGCAAGAAGAAGAAAAGAGAGAAGCGGACGGATACAGAAGGCGTTGTAGAAGCTTCCATGGATGAGTCAGATTGGTGGCGTGAACTGTCCTAGAGGCTATCTACTACAGGTTCCGTAGTAGCCTTACATTTATTTGTTTATGAAGCATGATGTATTTTTTATTTCTCTGTGGAATAGTGTTGGGCTTTGTATGTAATAATACATGTGTTTGCCATATTTAAGGCATGATTTATCTTAGTTGGTTTTGTTGGTAATTTGCTTAAATGAAAAACAGGTAACATAGTTTCACAGAGGTCTCTGCTGTGATAATTTGAGGTCATTCCGATGCATAAGGGACTGATGGGGTTCATGTTTTTTTTGTTTAATTAAAAAATAAGCAAGGTTATTTGTTTAATTGAAAAACAGGTACATAGTTTCACAGAGGGGCCTGCTGTGATAATTTGAGGTCATTCCAATGCATAAGGGACGGATGGGGTTCATGATTTTTTTGTTTAATTTAAAAATAAGCACATAGTTCACAGGGGAGTCTGCTGTGATGATTTGAGGTCATTCCAACGCAAAGGGACTGCTGGGATTCATGGTTTTTCTTTTTAGTAGTAAGTAATGGGAGGGGGTGTGCTCGATGGATTTATGTAACTCAAATGTGGTCCAGCTTTCTCATGGAAATTAATGTGTCATAGATGCTTGCTTGGCTCATAGCCGAATAAGTGATTTTCATGTGGGCCGATGTAGTGATAAGCACCCAGGCTTACAAATTCCCCTGTAATTCAGATCTCCGATTTCGTTTTTGTTCAACATTTCTCCCAAATTTTAATGATGAATATAAGTATTTGTGGGGATCAGAGCACGTGAGTCATGTTCTATAGTTTGGGTATAATAATCTAGTTGTTGAAGTTTTAATTATGAATTTCAAATTCATCTGGGATTGAGACCTGATTTAAGGTATGCTTGATGAAATTATGCAACTGAAATGTGGTCAAGTCTCCCCATGAAATTGCATGTGTAATAGAATGCTGGCCTCCCTCATTGCTGAATAGGCCTCTGTCATTACTGAATAGGTGATTTGCATATGGGTCAATGTAGTGATAAACATCCAGCTTACAAATTGCCCCTGTACTTCAAATCCCTGATTTTGCTTTTGTTCAAGATTTCTCCCAAACTTTAATAATGAATATATGTAGTTGTGGTAGAAGAAGTGTGGTCATCAAAGCTCATGAGTCATTTTGTGCATGTATGGGTACTTGTGTATACAATGTACATTCTAGAAGTTGAGTTTGAAATACGGAAACCTGTGCAAAGGTTTCTTTGATGGCCTTATGCAACTGAAATGTGGTCAAGCCTCCCTATGAAAATACCTGTGTAATAGAACGCTAGCTTCCCTCGTTGCTGAATTAAGGTGATTTCCATGTGGGCCATTGTAGTGATAAGCATCCAGCTTACAAATTGCTCCTGTATTTCAAATCCCTAATTTAGTTTTTGATCAAGATTTCTCCCAAATTTAACAATGAATATATCTATTCGTGGTTACAAGTTTGGTGATCAGAACATAAATCATGTTTGACGTGTTTGGGTATTTGCTTATACATTCTAGTAGTTGAAATTTCAAATTTATGCACGACTGAGACCTGTGTCAATGTTTATTTAAGAATCTAGCTATTCTTTTAGAGTTTACTTTGCTGAACCATAATCAGGACTTTGTGGGAACCAAACCAGTGACCACTCTCCTTCCATTAGAAACAACCGCGAAGTGCATTTCTCAAGATATTCTGAAATTGCCAAAGATTCAAATATTTGGACCTAGATGTAAAATAAAATTGATTTTAAAGTAACCCTGATTTGTATCCTGATTAGGGGTAGACATCCCCCATTATATACTGTGGAAGGGTGAAAATGCAACAGGAGTAATGTGGTAAGAAGATAAGTTGTTGATGAGTTAGAACAGCAGGTGGTTTACCAAAAGACAGTCTGAACCTTTCTGGGTGATAGAATACTTTAGTACCATTCTATGGTGGCAATTACATATCTTTTCTGAGAGCCATTGATAGATGCAATTCGATCTTCCTCAGAATTCAGAACAACCTGTCCAAACTGCCAATTGTTTATAGTTGTTATTGTTGAAAGATGTAACTAGATTCGGTCTTCATAGTTGTACCTCTATGTATTTTATGTAAAAAAAAAGAAAAAGAAGAATAAGTGTTAATTTTAGATAACAATGGTATGTTCTATGCTTTAAAGCAATTTACTTCAGTTTTTCTTATTAGCCCAATATCAATTTCCAGATTAGAAATCACATAAACATTGATAGTAAACGCAGATAGAACATAAACAATAAGTAGAAGACAAGCCAAGACAAGAGGACACAATATTTGGTAGATGCCTGGGAAAAACCCCAATGTGGGGAAAACCCTTTGATCAAATCTTTTTATTATTCTTCAAAAGTTCAATAGAGAGGGAGTACATCATACAAAATTTACTTGCTCAATCACTGTAAAACAGTCCAGTCAAACTGCAGTCAACAGGATGCCCTAACCAGAAAGTCAACACTGGTCAAACCAGCAGAAAGTCTCCTTCAAATCAGCTCGGTCAAACCCAGTCAATTCGACCTCCAAAGACAGTCCAAATCAGCCCAAAACAGTCCTGAAATTCTCAGTCAAATTTGGTCAACGCAGGTCAATGCTGCGGTCAAAGTTGCTGCAGTCAACGCTGGTCAACCTGCCCAGAAAATCTCGGTATCTATGCCAGAATATGCGGCCTGCCCAAACAGAGATTCTCCCACAAAATTCACTGTCAAATGAAGTCAAACAATGTCCGGTCAATGCTGGTCAAAGCTGGCTGTAACTCGGTCAACGCAAAGAACAATAATGCCCAGTGAAACCTTCGCATGTGTGGAGAAGAATAGGCTGCTTGTGATTTGTACGACCCAATCAGATGAAGAGAGAGAATGGAATGTTGAGTTGTGAATGTCCAAATGAGGAAAATACCTCTTCTATTTATACACAATGTTGAGGGTGAAGAGATGCGTCTGTTGGGTTTCATGAGCCTACATTAGACTTTTGGCTGACCTTGACAATTTGTCCATAGAAGAAATAAATTCATAATTTCATTTCTACTTGTCAGAATGAGATGATCTTTAGATCAATCCTGCACCTCTCTGAAAGAGGAATGCAATAAAAATATCATCTCCATCATATGAGCTGTCCAAGGTGGAGTTTGGCCCTAGTTGCCAATTTTTTCCCTCTCAACTAGGGAGAAATCCACCTGCTAAACCGTTTGACAATCTGTACGATCTCTGAAATCCCTACTCTGCTTTGCTCTGCTGAACCATGAAGAAATAATACTCTCCACTGACTCGAAGTCACTCTCCATTGATCTTAGATCAATATCAAACATCCTAGCATAGGGAGTACGGTAGTACACAATGCGTCCATCGGTAGTACTATGGTCCCTATCCTCATTTCCCAACTCATTGGCCAAATGAGAGGTACTTCCCATGAGTCCCAGATTGCATGGGTAGGATGTATCGGTAGGAGAAGGTGAACCACTCATCTTGCTCATATGCCATAGGAGAAGGTAAACCACTCATCTTCTGCATATATCAAGCATCATGATGTATCACAGGGGAAGGTGAACCACTCATCCTCTGCATATATCAAGCATCATGATGTATCATAGGGGAAGGTGAACCACTCACCCTATGGTTGTTCATAGCTCCAAGAAGTACCCCAAGCCCCCTGAGTTCCCATAGCTCAATATCCAACTCAAAGGGGACCCTCATAAGAGGGTGTTTCCACAACTCCAAGTCGTTCACAGAAGGTTAAGAATTTGACCTTCCCTAGGGGTCATTCATGGAAGGTTAAGAATTTGACCTTCCCCATGGGCTTCGTAAGAATATCTGTGAACTGTTAGCCTTATTGCTCCCCGTTGCACCATATCCCGGATAAAGTGGTACTTGATATCAATATGCTTGGAGCGGTCATGAAACACGAGATTCTCATAAAGATGAATCCCACATTGGTTGTCGCAGTAGATCACGGTGGTATCCAACACATGCCCAAACAACTCACTAAAAAGCTTCCTCAACCAAACAACTTCACAGGAGGCCATACTAGCATCAATATATTTGGCATCGGCGGTGCTCAAAACAACCGATTTCTGCTTCTTGCTCATCCAGGATATCGAAGCAGAACCTAGTGAGAAGCAACATCCAGATGTGCTCTTACGATCCACCACACTGCTAGCCCAGTCAACATCAGAATAACCATGGAGCCTCAAATTCCCGACAGTGTATCTCAGTCCATAGGTGATTGTGTCTCGGAGATATCTTAAGAGATTCTTGGCAGCAATCCAATGTATGTGATGAGGCTCGACCATAAATTGACTCAATGTATTAACTGCAAAGCATATGTTTGGACGGGAGTTCACTAAGAACATCAGGCCCCCCACGAGTTGACGATACTCAAAAGGATTTCCCAAATCGGGCCCAACAACACTTCCGCATAACTTCTTGAAGTTAAGTTCCATCGGAGTAGTCACAGACTTGCAATCCACCATCCCAAATCTTTCAAGTAGCTTCACAATGTATTTTCCTTGGGAAAGGAAAATCTCACCTGGCTTTTGCCAGACCTCCAAGCCTAGGAAGTAGTGCATCAATCCTAGGTCCTTCATCTCGAATTCGGAAGCTAACTCCCTCTTGCATTGATGAATGAGAGGGTCTGCACCTGTCAGAAAGGGATTGTCCACATAAAGTACCAAGATGAGAGGTCTATCGTTTTCAACCTTGAAGTAAAGGTTCAGATCAACTTCACTTCTTGTAAAACCCAACTTCATCAGATAGTTGTCGATCCTCTCATACCAAGCCCAGGGAGCTTGCTTCAGCCTACATACATACATGTGTCTTTCAATCTTGAGCTTCGAACCCCTCGGGTTGTTCTACATAGACTTCCTCCTTAAGTGAGCAATGCAAGAAGGCGGTCTTGACATCCATTTGTTGTAAATTCCATCCTTGAGAGGCAACAACGGCAATGATCGAACAGATGGTGGTATATCGGGCAACTGGTGAAAATATCTCATCATAGTCCACACCTTCCTTTTGAGAGAAGCCTTGAGCAACAAACCTGGCCTTGAACTTTTTAGCACTTCCATCAGCTCCATGCTTGATTTTGTAGAGCCATTTCGAGGTGACAACATATTTGTCCTTGGATCTAGGGACCACATCCCAGACATCATTCTTCATAATTGAATCATACTCTTCGTTCATAGCATCCTTCCAAACTTGCTGCTTCACAGCTTCTTCGACTGTGCAAGGCTAAGTTGAACAATGGTGCTCATGGAAGCTAAGTACCCTTGGTACCTATTCGGCTTCTTACTTTCACGAAATGTCCCCCTTGGTGCAATATGTCTCTTGGCATCTTCGAGAGTGTCCCTGAGCCATTGTAGTATACCTAGGGGGGATATTATGGGATATTATGGGGTACAGAGGGAGATACCCAAGGTAATAATGAGATGTAAGGGTAATAAATAAATGGGCCATAGTTAATAAATAAAGTGGTTAAGCCGCATCGTGTAAGGGACCACAAGTAGTTAGGAATAACGTGATAAGTCCATTGTATTAGATATATGGTAATGACCCATGGTATTGTATGTATGAAGTCTATATAGTCAATGGGGAGTCTCTAGCCTCTATATAGGCTTTATACATACAATACCATGGGTCATTACCATGGATCTCTCAATACCATATATCTAATACAATGGGCTTATCACATTATTCTTAACTACTTGTGGTCCCTTACATGATGCGGTTTAACCACTTTATATATTAACTATGGCCCATTTATTTATTACCCTTACATCTCATTATTACCTTTGGTACCTCCCTCTGTACCCCATAATATCCCATAATATCCCCCTTAGGTATACTACAACCATGAGGGTCTCCTTTTTTAGGAGGAGGGCTCATGAGAAGGTGGATCAATGGGATCCATCGGTCCTTTAACATCGGGCATCGACTCATCTTGCAGTTCTCCTTGTTTTCCTGTATTTGCTTCTTTGTCCTTCCTTGGAATAGGAAGGTTCCTAATTTTCCCAAGGGCAACATCTTCATCGAAGGTGACATCATGACTTATCTCCACTTCTCTTTGACCAGGCACATAGATTCTATATGCCTTTGAAGTTTCACTGTAGCCCACAAACGTTGTAAATACATTTCTCAAAATTATAACAAAACTTCCCAAAATAACCCCTCTAATCACAATCCCGCTTCAAAGTAATTTGCTTCTAATACCAAAGTCAACAACCATATTAAACAAAACAATAATTTGCTCAAGACTGCCAAAAAATATAACATCATAGAAGATTTTTATAAGATCAAATCTAATGCAATGTTTCTTGACTTCGCACAAACCCAAGAGCCTTTGAAGTTTCACTGTAGCCCACAAATGTTCCTTTCTTCCCAAATGCATCTAATTTGCTTCTCTTTTCTTTTGGCACATGAAAATACACGGGGCTACCAAAAATTCTAAAGTGAGAAACATCGGGTTTCTTACTGGTGAAAACTTCTTCGGGAGTTTTGGAATCCAATGCTTGATGAGGGCATCTATTTTGAACATACACGACAGTGTTGGCGGCTTCTCCCCATAGGAACTTTGGAAGGCCTTGATCATGAAGCATGGCACGAGTGGCTTCTATAATAAAATGATTCTTCCTTTCAGCAACACCATTTTGCTCAGGAGTATATGCGGTAGTAGTCTCCCTCTTAATGCCAGCTTATCTACAATAGTCATTGACTCATTTGATTCGTTTTCGGTTCCATTATCGGTCCTCGATATTTTGATCTTCCTCCCTATTTGATTTTCAACCAAGGCTTTGAAAGAGCGGAACCATGTGAACACTTCGTCCTTCTTCTTTTAGAAATAAATCCAAGTTTTGCGAGAGAAGTCATCCACAAAGATAGCATAATACAGATATCCTCCCAAAGATGTCACATGCCACATACTAGATAGATCAGAATGAACCAATTGCAAAATGTCAGTAGTCTTGCTATCACTTGAGGGGAATGGTCCCCTTGTATGTTTTCCTTCAGCACATCCCTGACAAACACCTTCATGTTCTACTTTAAATTCGAGCATACCTGTTACCATCTTCCTTGCATCAGTTAGAGCTTTATAATGAAGATGAGCAAACCATCAGTGCCATAATTCGGATTGAAGGGATGTGTCGCAAGACATAGCTCCCAGTCGGCTTCCGCCAACTTGATATAGGCTGTCAACCTTGAATCCAAGAGTAAATGCTTCTTTTGAAATTTCTTTTCCAAACACGTACCTTTCCATCAACGAATGCCACCTTGAATCCTTTGTCCTCCATTGCTGAGATAGATACCAGGTTCTTCTTTAGATCAGGTACATATAGTACTTGTAGATGAATGGTGTTACCTTGATTCAATTGAAGAGTAATATTCCCAACTCCTTTCATGGGATAGGTGGCATTGTCTCCAAGAATGATTTCCAAATTTTTATCATTTTCTATCAGATTTGAAAGAGCTTCCTTATACCCAGTGAAGTGCCTTGAGGCACCACTATCAATCAACCAATTTCCCAAGGTATCTAGAGGAGAGGCAGTAGAGAGGGAAGATATAAAATAAAGTTCTTTTTGCTTGTTATCTACAACATTAGATTCATCATACTTGGAGTTTCTTGATCTTTTGGGAGGTCGATCATTTCCATGTTGAGTAGCAGGAGCATTCCCTTTTCCTTTGTTGTTGAACTTGCCATTTCTTTGATTGTTGTTGCCCCTGAAATTTTTGTGGTTGTAGTTGTCATCATCCCGAGGTGTATCCCTTTTATTAGGACACTCCCTAGCATAGTGGCCAAACCTGTTACAAATGAAGCATCTACCCTTTCTTCCATATTTGAATCCCAGTCTTCCTTGACATTACTTGTTTGAACCTACATTGTTCTTCTTTTTAGCATGAGTAGAGAATGCAGTAGGATCATTCCTATTTGAAGGCATGTCTCTCTCTATCATCCTTGTTTCTTCTTGAGTACATCTCATCAACAATTCATCAAAACTTAGAATCTGGTGATGTTGAGGATAGTAGTGTTGAACACATCCCATTCACGAGGGAGACCTCCAAGGGCAATGAGAGTGAGCTCCCTGTCAAAAATAACTTCTCCAATTGATAGAAGATCATTTTTGATTTCGGTAGTCCTCATGAAGTAGGATTGGATATCTGCTCCTCTTCCCTTCTTTATGTCCTTCAACTTGTTCTTGAGAAAGAGGACTTGTTTTGCATTGCTAGCTTTGAACATGCTAACCAACTTGTCATACATCTCCTTAGATGTGCCCAAATTGGAGATGTAAGCAACTAAATGCTTATGAATAGAGTCCTTGATGATGATCTTCTTAGCTTTGACTTCACCTTTCTTGTACTTTGTCGTAGCGACAACTGGTGCATTTGACGGAGGTTCAACAATCTTTCCTTGCACATAGTCCATAGTATCATGCTCTTCGAAAGTTAAGTCAAGAGACATATTCCATGCATGATAATCAGACTTGAGCTTGTCATCAGATTTGAAGTAAGATGAGGAGGCCATTGAATCTTGTCCTTGTCCAACAAATCTCAGTGATTTCTTTTCTCACTCTTGCTCAGGCTTTGTCTTCACCTCAGCTCTAGTTCCATGTTAAATTTAGATAACAATGGTATGTTCTATGCTTTAGAGCAATTTATTTCAATTTTTCGTATTAACCCAATATCAATTTCTAGATTAGCAATCACATAAACATTGATAGTAAATGCAGATAGAACATAAACAATAAGCAGAAGACAAGTCAAGACAAGAGGACACAATATTTGGTGGATGCCAGGGAAAAAACCCAATGTGGGGAAAACCCTTTGATCAAATCTTCTTATTATTCTTCAAATTTAGCAGAGAGAGAGTACATCATACAAAATTTACTTGCCCAATCACTGTAAAACAGTCTAGTCAAACTGCAGTCAATAGGATTCCCTAACCAAAAAGTAAACACTAGTCAAACCAACAGAAAGTCTCCTTCAAATTAGTTTGGTCAAACCCAGTCAACTCCACCTTCAAAGACAATCCAAATCAGCCCAAAATAGTCCTGAAATTCTCAGTCAAAGTCGGTCAACGCAAGTCAACATTGCGGTCAAAGTTGCAATAGTCAATGTTGTTTAACCTGCCCAAAAAATCTCGGTATTTGCGCTAGAATATGCGGCCTGCCCAAACAGAGATTATCCCACAAAAATCATAATGAACTCAAACAATGCTCGGTCAACATTGGTCAAAGCTGGTTGCAATTGGGTCAACGCAGAGAATAGAAATGCCTAGTCAAACCTTCGCAGGTGTGGAGAAGAACAGGTTGCCTGTGATTTGTACAACCCAATCAGATGAAGAGAGAGAATGGAATGTTGAGTTGTGAATGTCCAAATGAGGAAAATGCCTCTTCTATTTATACACAACGTTGAGGGTGAAGAGATGCGTTTGTTGGGCTTCATGAGCCTACATTAGACTTCTGATCGACCTTGACAATTTGTCCATAGAAGAAATAAATTCATAATTTCATTTCTACTTGTCGGAATGAGATGATCTTTAGATCAATCCAGCACCTATCGGAAAGAGGAATCAATAAAAATATCATCTCCATCATATGAGCTGTCCAAGGTGGAGTTTGGCCCTAGTTGCCAATTTTAACAAAAAGAAAGAGGAAAAGAAAAAATATGTTCAAGCATGGGTTTCATAGATAAACATGTTCTTCATGCTTCTAGGTTTTGTTGAGTCAAAGAGTCAAAGTCTAAGTTGCACAAAACGGGGAAACGGAAACGAGTTTCTGAAATGGGAAGCGATATGAAACACGAGCTCCCCAAATTTTGGAAATGGGGAAACGGAAACGAGTTTCCGAAATGGGAAGTGATACGAAACGCGAGCTCCCCAAATTTTGGAAACGGGGAAACGCGAATATATATATATATATATATATATATATATATATATTATAGATATATATATGTGCAATCATAAAGCATTAATGATACATTATAATTTATTACATTTAAACATTAATATTAAATTTACATCACATTTACTCATGAATGATCACATAATGAAAATAAAAACATAGGAAAATCCAAAAGCAACCTTTATTATATATCCAAGGACAAAATCTCAAAATCAGCCTTTATTTATATTAATATATGAGGCTGCAAGTACAATCAAGAGTATAAGGCTGCAAGAACTATAGAGACAAAAGACTAATCCTTATCATAACAATCCTCATCAAATATAGAAGCAACATAATGCTCAACAGTGGATGGTGGTGCTGAAGAAGATGATGCACCAATTCCACTTCCAGACTCGGCCTCAATATTCAGGGCAGCAAGAGAGAGCTCCAAATCAAGATTTTCTATATCCACATCCCATTCTTTAGAAGGACCACTGTTGTATTTTGGACCCCTACGAGATGCAAGGCGAAGGTTGGAGTGCACATAAACAAGATCCTTTGCCTTCTGTGAGCCCAACCTATTGCGCTTCACAAAATGAATAAAACCATAAGTGCTCCAATTCCTTTTTGCTGATGAAGAGCTTGCCACTTGTGAAAGAATACGAATGGCAAGGTTTTGCAAATGTACACCATTTGCTCCATGAAAATCCCACCACCTAACTGGATTCATGGTGCTTCTCTCCTCCAAAGCTGATATATCTGCATAATCATCTATTCCTGCAGCAAAATTGGCAAATTCCTCCTTTACCTCCCTGTGTAGATGAGAAAGAAACATTCTCATAAGGGATTTTTTCACCCCATTAGCCACCTCTCTATCCTTATGGGGTGCCTTCCTCTTTCCATTACTTTGAGCAATAAGCTCCTCATCATAAAATTTGGGGATCAAAGCATGTGCTAAAGTGTGCAATGGAGTGTTGAAATTGTTCCACCTATCAACAATGATTTTCTTGATCAAACCAGCAAAATGATCATCAACAAACAAAAGTTGTGGGGACTCTTGCGAAATGATTTCCATAGTTTTCTCAACCACGGAATCCATGCCATCATATACCTCTCCCAAGAAAGGTTGGTCAATGTCAGCACTCCGGAGAAGCTCAAATGCAGGGGTTGTGAACTTTAGCAAGAAATCTACCTTGCTCCACCAATCCTCATCAAGGCACAATCTACGCACCATAGATCCTTGCTCTGAATCTGCTTGTCTCTACTCAATCCAAAGTTGACTCACCACCATAGAAACTAATGCATGCTTAACCTCAACAAGGTGGCACAACATCATGAAGTTTGAGGCATATCTTGTCTCAACAACTTTTAACAACTCCAATTTGGAGTACTCTCGAAATATGGCCTGAGATTGGTGGTGGTTGGTGATGAATTTGACAATCTCCCATGCTTCCCCTGTGAGTTCCTTTATCCAGGAAACTTTGTTGTCGATCTCCTCTATAGGATCAGATTTAGATTATGGACAATGCATGGTGTCCAAAAGATGTGGTCATACCTCCCCTCAATAATTAAACCTGTAGCTTTGCAAACTGTTGCATTATCCATGATAACTTGCACCACCTTGTTAGGCCCTATTTGTTCAATAGCTTTTATAATAACATCAGCAATGAACTGTGCATCTTTCACCTCTCCTGAGCAGTCTTCTGCCTTGATAAACATTGCTCCTTTGGGGGAAGTGGCAATGATATTTATCAATGGTCCGTGCCTTATATTTGTCCAACCATATGAGACTATGGTAACCACAGAGCTACTCCAGGAAGAACGAATTGGAGCTAAAATTTCCTCCACAAGGTCCTTCTCATTTTTGAGAAGTTGGGTTCTGACTTTCTCATAGTTGGGCCCCTTGTACCCTTGAGGATCTTTGTTAACTGCCCTTATCATATCTTGCCAGTAAGGAGAGCGAACAACATTGAATGGGATACCACATGCATAAATGCACCTAGCCACTCTGGAATCAGGTTCTTCTCTTGCTTACACATTTACCAATCTAGCAATTCTGCTATCCTGAACTGAAGGGGATGCCCCTGGGCCTCTGGTATTTTTGGGTGGTGGTTGTTCATGTTGTTGAGTGGGACCGACTCTCCTCTTTCTTGCTTCAGCTACAATCCTTGGCTTAATGTTAGATGGAGCTTGAGTAAGGTCATCATGCCTTCTCTTAGTACCATCCGCCTCATCTTGCTCTCTTTGATATGCCCTCCTTGCCAATGGATTTGCTGTTTTTGTGCAACTTGAAATCCCCTGTCCTCCTCCATGCAATAGATGTGCCTTCACTCTTGGGTAGGAGCCCTTGTACGAATTATTGCAAAGATTGCATCGCCATTCCCATGAACCACCACCTCCACATCTTTGAAGCTTCGTCACATGCCTCCAAAGAGGATAATATTCAGCCCTTGGGTTGGCCCTAAGGCTTGAACTTGCAACTGCACTTTGGCTGGAAGCCATTGCTGCAAAAATAAATTAAAAAACCAAATCTATAAATAAAAAACGTTTTTCATATTTTTGGCAGCATAAACCCTAGAAAAATTGAAGAAATAGTAGGAAAAAACTAACAAAATGAATGTGGCTTACCCAAATTAATTTTCTGTAGCTGAAACTACCCTAAAATGCCAGAAAAGAGGAGAAATATGGCTGTAGCTAAGCCAAATCTGCTACAAAAATAAATTAAAAAAACAAATATATAAATAAAAAACGTTTTTCATATTTTTGGCAGCATAAACCCTAGAAAAATTGAAGAAATAGTAGGAAAAAACTAACAAAATGAATGTTGCTTACCCAAATTAATTTTCTGTAGCTGAAGCTACCCCAAAATGCCAAAAAAGAGGAGAAATATGGCTATAGCTGAGCCAAATCTGCTGCTGAAATCTCTTTCTCTTGCTGCTGAAATCTCTTGCTCCTGCTGTTGAAATCTACTTTGCTCACTGCTCGAAACACCCTAGCTGAAACCACTGCCAGTCTCCAAGAGAAACAACTTGTTGAATAGTGTGATGTGAGAATGAGACAAACTTCTTTTTAATAAGTTTAGATAGGCTTCTAGAACTCACTAGATAACCCTAAAAAAAAAAAAAAAACCCAACAACAACAACAACAACAACAACAACAACAACAACACAAGTTAATTGGGAAACGTGGGCTGTACGGCCGTGAAACGCATTTCCGGCCATACTGGCCACGTTTCCATTTCGGGAAATGTGGCAGTACGGCCAGAAACGCGTTTCACGGCCGTACCAAACGTGTTTCCACATTTCGTCCCAGTTTCTGTACGGAAACGAACCTGCCGACCACGTTTCCTGCAACATCGGTCAAAGTCCTATTTGGACCTCTTGAAAAGAAAAAGGAAAAATACTTTTTATTATGTAAATTTTGATCAAAAAACCCGTCTAGATGCCAAGTTGGCCTACATGACAAGTTGCCCCTATGGACATGTGTGTTCTCACCCCTCTGGACCATATAAATAGAAGATGATGTGAGCTCATTTGGATATACACTTGGATGTGTTTTTGGTCTGAAATTTCACAGAAGAAGAGAGATGAAGTGGAGGGACGAAGTCTGGAATGAAAGAAGAGTTTTTTCTTGAGATGGAGTGTGTGAAAGTACTGCCTTGTACTTCTCTTGTTGCTGATATCTCGATGATGAATTTGTTGAGCAGAATGGAAGGTTTGACTTGGCATCTGGAGGTGGAAGTTCTTATGTGGTCATGGGTCTTGGATGTCTCACTTTGATCTGATTTATAAGAAGGGGTTTTTCCCTGGCTGAAAGCCTATATTCTGTGTTCTCTTGTTTTTGTGATCTTCATGTTTTGCATTTGATAATTATTTGATGAAGAAGAACATAATTATTTTAAAAGATCCCAACCAATTTCACAAATAATTATCAATGAAAGAGAAATCTAATAATTATTGGAAGCCTCCCGATTTCTCAACAGTTATTTGGGTCTTATTGACTAGGTACCTAGATTTAAGCTAGTGACATTGTTAGAGAGTTGCACCTTGCCCTGCTACCTTATTTATATCTTATGAGATGGGCGTTTCTCATAAAAAACAACAATAAGATGTGAACCATTTGTATCTCTTAATTATCATTGGACAATGATCTTCAACAACCAATTAGGGTTAGATATTATCTCATCGTTCTTAATCATGTCAGGGACATGGTTTCTTTGTGTATGAGTTATGCTAGATTGAGCAACAACTCTTAGCAGTACTATCAATTTACTTTCGGGATATGTTGTACCTAATTCCAAATTGTCCTATATAATTTGTATCCATAAATTCTTCGAGTGGTACATAACATTATTGTTTTGAAGATAATCATTCAATAATGGGTTTTTGAACCATATTCAATCATTTGGTTTTAGATAATGATGACCATATAACATCATGATATGAAAAAAATTGATAATGCTTGTACGTGGAGGAATATTCAATCAATTTGGTTTGCAAAAGTATATATTTGACTTTTGATTGTCAAAGTCACATGACATGAGGACATGGGAATGAGTTAGTGCCCAACATGTCGACCTTTGAAACAAGACATGGAGGACATGTGTTTTATATATATATATCAGATTTTTCCTTGAAGAAATATCTTTATATTCCATATGAGGAATATACATGTTTTAGTCTCAAAGGAACTCTCTAACAACAAGGCTTGAAGCCATTGCAAGCATATACTCATTATGAACAAAACATTTCACATGCAGGAATTGAACCGAGCCTCACCATGCACATTAGGTTGTTGCCAAGCATGTATTGAGATATCTACATGGGACTATTAACCTTGGACTGAGATAGGTCGCTAGAGATGTTAGACTACATGGATATAGAGATGCATCTTGGGCTGGCAGTGTTGTCGACAGGAAGAGTACTTCTGAATGCTGTTTTAGTCTAGGGTCTACCATGATATCATGGATGAGCAAGAAGCTAAATTCTGTAGCCCTTAGCACTGTTGAGGCTGAGTATATTGTAGCCAGCTTGGCGAGTTGTGAAGCAATTTGGTTGAGGAAGCTCTTTGGAGAGCTATTTGAGCAGGTTCTGGACACGACAATCATCTATTGCGACAACAAGAATGGGATTTGTTTGTCAGAGAATATTGTGTTCCATGACAAGTCCAAGAATATAGAGATCAAATATCATTACATCCATGACATGGTGCAGAGAGGAGTTGTGAGACTCCTCCACATTTCGACAGATGAGCAGATAGCGAATATCCTCACCAAGACTTTGCTGAAAGGGAAGTTCTTGGTCTTCAGAGAGCAGCTTGGTCTGGTTGAGAATTTGAGATGACCCTTTCGAATAAGGGTTTGAGCTGATCAAGAACATTGAGCAATGCTCTTCCTCCCTGGTTGAGCTCCTAGGGTGAAGAATGGAGCTATATGGCTCCTAGAGATGAGAGACCTTTGACTGATAGGATGTTGAGACCTGAGATCTCCCCTAGTTAGAGTATGCCGCAGTTAGTGTCCTGCCCACTATGTGGGATAACCTCTCCCATATGGCCAATGGGTTGAGGGAATTGGGATAGAGTGTGATCCCTACCCCTTGCAATAGGTGGATCTTGCCCAAGTTGGTGGGTGCAAGTGTTCTACCATTTGACTCTTTAGGGTTAAGATGGATGATCAGGGACAATAGGGTAGAATGTGATCCTTACGTTTGGTAAGTTGATCTCACTTATTGTCAGGGACTTTGGGATAGAGTGTGATCCCTATGCATTGGGTTAGTTTGGTCTCGCCCATTGTCTTTAGTTTCGGGTGGTAGCCATGGCTCCCCGATGCCGACGACGACGACGATAAGGATGATGATTCCGGGTGGTAGCAGAGTCTCCCCGATGGTGATAGAGACAAGGTGTTAGTTGGAGTTCCCCTGTAGCAATTCTTCTTCTATAGATTCGAGAATGTTTAACATGAGATGAGTAGGGATGTACATGACACGATGACGAGATACATATGATGATCACATGATTCGGTTGGAATTTCTCCCAAGCTGAGAGTGAGTGTTAATTTGGCAACTTAGTGACAAATTCCAACCATTGCATTGAATTCCTCTTTTAGAGAGGACCAAAATTGACTTTTGAAGCACTCAATTCAGATAAGGAAAAGTGGATTTTTGAGGTCAAGCCCACATGTACAAAATTGTCAAGTTTGGCCTTGCATCAAATGACACATCTCAAGATTAAGATGGCACCCCTCAAGTTGAATATAAATACAAGTTGAGTCCTCCTCATTTGGCAATTCATTACTCACAACATATCTTCTCTCTCCTCATTCTATTGGTTCGTACAACTTAGAATTGCAGAATATCTCTCACATGTGCGAAGGACATAAGTCATTTTTTGATTGGGTTGAATTATAGGATTGTTTCTGGGCATTGAACAATGTTGACCAAGGACTATTTGACCATCTTTGACTCTGTTTTTGGGGAACATCTCTATTTTTCTAGGCTGCATTGGAGGGCACAAAGATTGAGGAAATTTAGGTAGGTTGATTGGTGTTGACTCCAGAGCTGACCGTAGGTTTGACCACATAAGCAAGTGTAGACTTTGACTGGTTGTTTTGGGTTGACTTTGACCAACATTCTAGGTTGCATTTATTGCTGTCTTGACTGAGCTCTTTTGGAAGGTTAACCATTGACTTTGTGGACTAGTCAGGGCTAACTTCACCGCTGTTGACTTGGACATAATTAAAAATGACTTTTATTGACTCTCTCTTGTCTCTAATTTGACAAATAACATGACATTTTGACTTGACTGGGTATTGAATATTGGTTTTGGATATTGGCTAGTCAAAGTTTGACTTTGACTCTTAGATGTTGTACTTTCTCTGCTGAAGATTTGCTGAGGGTTTTCCCCCTTGTGGGGATTTTCCCTGGTCATTGACTAAATATTGTGTCTCTTGTCTCTTGGCTGTCTTTCATTGTGCATTTGAATAATTGTTCTATTTACTATTGCTCTACTGTCATTGTTTAATTGAAGAAGTGGAAAATGTTAAATTTGATGCTATTGGATATTGTTGAAGTAATAGTTGTAGCATAGAACAATTGACGAAAAATTAACAGGTGATAGCTTGATCAGGCCTAACTTTTTTTCACCATCTACCATTGATCCTTCTTTTCTGATTTTGCTTGAATTGAAGGTAAATTCTTCTTGCAGTCTTTGGAAAAATGCCTGTATTTGTGGTAGGATTTACATTTAAATGGAAGTTGTTCATAATCTAGGTTTTGCACATGCTTCCAGTTGTCCAAATTGAAGAGAATTTCTTTTGGTAACCCTTTTCCATACCTACTTCAACACAGATTCTTGCACATGACATTTGGCTCTGCTTTGTCGATGTATTTGCCAAGACTGTTGTCAATGACTCTCAGGGAATCCTTACTCTAGCAATGCAAAGGTAAATGAGGCAAAATGAAACTCATAGCAGAACAACCAAGGGCACATCAAGTCTAAGATTGAAATTGGGGGTCCAGCAGTTGAAAACCACTTGTTCCCATAAAATAAGGACCATTATAAAAAATGAGATCTCTCTCTTTTTTTTTTGCAAACAAAAAGAGACATAAAACATTTTACCATAGGAATAGTATGAGAGTTTCCCTTTGATTGTAGCTATCCATTTCTTTTACATCCAGGCTTACTTTGTTCTTAGGAAAGGCCATAGACTAGAAAATAGCCAATGAGACCTCTATTAGCCAGAGCCAAAGCCATATGACGAGATGAAGTAGCAAGGAGTTTTAACTTAGGGATCTGATCCCTTTCCTTAACAAATTGTCAAATTGAGAAGGTTGAGATTTGCTACTTTTCTTCATACTTTCTTAGGAAGTCCTTCCTCTGTATCACCCTTCTCAAGTTGCTACTATGCTTTCTTCCTGATCACAAGTCCACTAGATTGAAGATGAGGGTTTTCTAGAATTGGGTCAATTTCTTCTTTGAGATGGGATATTCTTTAGGAGATAAAGTGTTTCCGCTTGAGATTCTAAATACATAGGCTGCTAGAACAATTGAGGGATTGTGACAATAAAAACACAGGCAAGAATAGTATGAGAGTTTCCCTTTGATTATAGCTATCCAGTTCTTTTACATCCAGGATTCCTTTCTTCTCAGGGACGGCCATAGACCAGTAAATGGCCAATGAGACCTCTATTAGCCATAGCCAAAGCCATATGATGAGATGAAGTATCAAGGAGTTTTAACTTGGGATATGATCCCTTTTCTTAACAAATTGTCAAATTTAGAAGGTTGAGATTTGTTAGTTTTCTTCATACTTTCTTAGGAAGCCCTTCCTCTATATCATCCTTCTCAAGCTGCTAATATGCTTTCTTCTTGTTCACAACTCCACTAGATTGAAGATGAGTTTTTGGTAGAATTGGGTTAATTGCTTCTTTGAGATGGGATATTCTTTAGGAGATAAAGTGTTTCCACTTGAGATTCTAAATACATAGGATACTAGAACAATTGAGGGATTGTGACAATAAAGACACTCACAAGATCCTTTGTGTTGGGAGGGGGAGTGTCGGCAATAACATCGACTGTCATGGTGACCTTTGGTTGAGAGAGAACTTCAACCTATCTGGAGTGGAAATTGAATTTGCTTTTTGGGTGTTGGCACTTGAGATAGTAGCTTGATATGAGGATGAAAAGTTGACTCAATCTAAACCAGGAGCAACTTGATTTGAGCCAGATGGGACAACTTGTTTTGTACCTATAACAACAACTTAGTTTGAGCTATAGGGGACAACTTGATTGGGTCTAACTTTTTTTCACCATTTGCCATTTATCCTTCTTTCTGATGTTGCTTGAATTGAAGGTAAATTCTTCTTGTAGTCTTTGGCAAAATGCTTGTATTTGTGGTAGGATTTACATTTAAATGGAAGTTGTTCATAATCTAGGTTTTGCACATGCTTCTAGTTGTCCAAACTGAAAAGAATTGCTTTTGGTGACCCTTTCCATATCTACTTCAACACAGAGTCTTGCACATGACATTCGGCTTTGTTTTGTCGATGTATTTGCCAAGACTGTTGTCAATGACTCTGAGAATCCTTAATCTAGAAATGCAAAGCTGAATGAGGCAAAATGAAACTCATAGTAGAACAACCAAGGGAATATCAAGTTTAAAATTGAAATTGGGGGTCCAACAGTTGAGAACCACTTGTTCCCGTAAAATAAGGACCATTATGAAAAATGAGATCTCTCTCTCTCTTTTTTTTTTGGCAAACAAAAAGAGACATAAAACCTTTTCTCGCAGGAATAGTATGAGAGTTTCCCTTTGATTGTAGCTATCTAGTTCTTTTACATCCAGGCTTCCTTTGTTCTTAGGGAAGGCCATAGACCAGAAAATGGCTAATGAGACCTATATCAGCCAGAACCAAAGCCATACGACGAGATTAAGTAGCAAGGAGTTTTAACTTAGGGATTTGATCCCTTTTCATAACAAATTGTCAAATTGAGAAGGTTGAGATTTATCACCGGAGTTCCCTAGGGAGGCCACCAGAGATTGGAATGCAGATGCTTCAACATCAAGTGGGAGGAGGACATGCCCCTCTTAGATCCAAATCCATTGCCGAAAGGCCTGAGAAGGCAGTGGCAACAAGAATCAGAGTAGTGTCTAGGAATTTCTAAAACTTAGAAGGGGCATGTACGCCTTCAAAATGCCTCTCCCATGCAATTAAAGGCAAGGGATCAATTACCAGTAGGTGTATGGAACATTCATTTCAAGCCATAATCAAGTGCTTATTCAATATAAAGGATGAAATACTAGAACCACTTATCTTTTCTAAGTTCAAATTATGTGACAAAATTACAATAAGTGGTCGATGTTGGTGATTGTACATTTGTCAGAAGACCATTGCATCACTAATGTTAATTTTCTTGAAACTCTGCAACTACTTAGATGAATTTACTGAAAAATCAAGGCAATTGAAAACTAAAACCAAGTTTAACTTTCAACAAGATATAAAGTTTCTTAACATTCAACATGGAGCGGAAAATAGTTGAGATAAAAACACATGCACACATAAAATTGACACCAGTGTTTTACCTTGGAAACCCAAAAGGGAAAACCTGCATTTGTTGTTGTGGGCTTTTTATTGATTGTTCTTTGAGAAAATAGATCTTTTACAAATTCAGTATGCTGCTATTGCAACCAGCAAACAACCTCTGAGAAATTAATCTCAACTCCACAATTGCTCTCGACCTGCTCCTTGATCACAGCTCTCGGCCTTGAGAAGATTCTCTTGGCGTTGCCTCTTGATCTTTGTCTGCACACACACAATTGTTTCCAGCTGAAACTAGGCTTGACTTTTGCTCTACGAATTCTGATTTTCGCTCCTCAACCAATGTGCTCTACCAACAACAATGAATCCAACATTTTGCCTTTGTCCTTCTCTGCCTAAGTAAATCTTCGATGCATTCAAGGAGTCCAACTTAGAATGGTTGTTCACACTAGTTCAATGAGTTCCTTTTGCTAGTTAACAGGAGCAAGTCTCAGTTACACTTGGACTAGCTCTCAGTTAACTGGCTCAAGTTGCTCCTTGATTTCCTCTAGTTGTGAATTGAGTTAATTGAGGAGTTAATCATCCTCTCTTCATTTGTCTCTGAAGTCTTAACTCCCCCTAACTAGACTTGTCTTTGCCACCTCATCTTGTAGTCTAACTAAAGAAGACTCCAACGAATTGAAGCTCCAACACTACGCATCAACTTATCACAATGAAGTCTAACTTATGAATTCACATTCATCCTAGAGAAATACAAATCGAGGTCTTTATTGTCTAAGGCACAAGCCAAAAGACCTTCCCTCACTACATTTTCAACGTTGCCTCTTCGCGAGGAAGGGATTTTTTACAACTCCCAACTTATCTCTGAAAAACATTAACTTGCCTATGACTAAGGCCTTCGTCAGGATATCTGCAACCTGCTCATCTGTGGGAATGTATGGTAGCTTTACTATCCCGTTCTGCACACATTCCTTGAGATGATGGTACCTGATCTCGACGTGCTTGGAGCAGTCATGAAAAATTGGATTCTTAGAGAACTTAACACAACTCTGATTGTCATAGTAAATCACAGTGGATTCCAACTCTTGCTTGAAAAGACCCACAAGCAACTTACTCATCGAAATGGCTGCATGTGCTACCAAGTTTGCAACCATGTACTCAGCCTCTGTTGAACTGGGAGCAACTTAACTTTGCTTCCTGTTGAACTAGGAAACAATTGCTGACCCAATGCTGAAGATGCAACTTGAAGTACTCTTCTGATATGTGGAGCTCACTGCCAAATATGAATCTGTGAAGCCCTCAAGCCTCACTCCATCAACCTGTCTGTACCATAACCCATAATTTGCCATGCCTTTGAGATACCTCAAGACATGCTTGGCAGCACCCCAGTGAACTGTAGTAGGCTCCATCATGAACTGGCTCAACTAGTTCACTGCAAAACATATTTTAGGTTGTGTGTTGACTAAGTTCATCAACGACCCCATGAGCTGCCTTTACAACATGGCATCTACTTGCTCTACTCTACTAGCGTCCACCTTCCTCCAGTTTGTGACTAAAGGCGTGGTCATGGGCTTGCAATCCTGTATATGAATCCTCCTGAGGATCTCTGTAGTGTACTTCCCTTGCCCCAAGAAGATTTCCCCATCACCTTGCCACACCTCCAACCCAAGGAAATAGTGCATAAGCCCTATCCTTCATCTCAAATTCTCTTGCAAGATCTTCCTTGCAATCGTGGATCAAGTTGTTTCCTCCAATCAAGATACAATCATCAACATAGAGCACTAGAATGAGCAAAAGCCCTCGCTCTTAGTGAAGTCCAATCCTTGATGCAAGTGTACCATGCTCTCGGTGCTGCTTGAGCCCATAAAGAGTTCTCTTCAACAAATAGACATGAGTGCCTCTACTGAAAATCTCAAACCCCTTTGGCTGCTCCATATAAATCTCCTCCTCAACCACCCCGTTGAGGAATGCTGTCTTCACGTTCATCTGGTGGATCTTCGACCCCATTTGAGCTGCAAGTGCTAGAATTGTCTTGATGGATGAATAACGAGCCATTGTACCAAATGTGTCCTCATAGTTAACTGCCTCAACCTGCGAGAAGCCCTTGGCCACAAACCTGGCCTTCTACTTCTTCACACCCCCATCTGGTCCATGCTTCACGTTGTACACCCAACATGAGCCTACCACTGATTTTCCCTATGGGTGTGGCACACTCTCTTAGACATTGTTCTTCATGATGGAGGACTATTCCTCCACCATGGCATCATGCCAAACCTCCTGAGAGGGCTGCCTCCTCGTAACGAGAAGGCTTTGAGTCTAACAATTCAATCATCAATGCCATGGACCTGGTGTACCTCTGTGGCTTCTTGTCTTTCTGATTGTAGAGCTGGGAGTCTCAAATCATTCCTGGGCATCCTGAATCAACCTCCTCGGCCCACTTGGCTCACTTCCTCCCTGTGCTAGGAGTCACTGACTGAGTGGTTGTCTCCACTCCTCTTGGTCTCTCCTCCTCATCCTGCAATGGCTCCTTGTCATCCTACTGTATGACTTGCTTGCCACTTGACTAAGACTCAGTCTATGGTACTAGTTGTGGTTCTTGCTTGGGAGCAAGCAACAACTCCTCAGGCGCGCCAACCTGCTCTCGCACCAAGGACTCCCTCAGAGCTCTATCCTGCTCAAACCTCATATCCTGCCTGATAACTGTCTTCTTGAGTGATGGTATGTATAGCTTGTATGTTTGAGGTGTCTCACAGTAATCCATGAAAATTCCCTTTTCAGCTGTGGGCTCTAACTTCTTCCAACTTTCTTTGGACACATGGTAGTAAACTCTTGATGCGGAAGTGAGAAACATCAAGCTTCTTGCTTGTGAAGGCCCCTTCCGATGTAACTTGTCCAAGCACCCTGTGTGGGCTTCTGTTCGGTAGAAATACTGAAGTGTTGCATGCCTCTGCCCACATGAACATGGGCAGCCCCTAGTCATGCAACATGGCTTTAGTCACTCCAACTATGCTGCGGTTCTTCCTCTTAGCCACCCCATTCGACTGAGGGTTGTGGGGTGCTATAATCTCTCTCCTAATGCCTTCCTTGGCACACATGTCCTTGAATGCATTGGAGACATATTCCCCACCATTATCACTCCTCAATGCTTTGATCTTCTTCCCGGTCTAGTTTTCTACCAAGGCTTTAAATTGCATGAAATTGGAGAAGGCCTCCTTCTTTGTAGTTTGGCCTTAGAGTTTCTTAAGAACTAGGGCTTTCAATAGTCCTCCAATAAACCATAATTTAAATTCTAATAGACAGTGCAATAGATTAATGCAATAATTAAACTTCAGTAAACAGTGGGTCCTTCTTAATAATAAATTATACAGTACATTGTCACAATTCATCCAACAAACCCAACAAATCCATTCATCTTAGTTCCATAATTTAATTCCAATAGTTCATATAAATTTCGTATTCAACGGATGAATAGTTCCAAGACGAAACCTGACTCATTCTAAGAATCTAATATAATCTATAGGATACTTTAGACGAGATCGGATGGCATAGGGATAACTTTCCGCCACAATTTCTTAAGAAGGTAACATCAAACCCAGTGTACTTTGACCTACTGTAGATGTCTTTTCTTGTTACAAGATGACTTTGCAAGGGCTGGACCTTCGATTTGTGATCTCAGGATGCGACTCTAACATGCACTCTGTTCGCAGTTAATCTGCCTAGGATTCAGACTGCTTCAACGATTAGCCAACGGGATTCGAGGGTTATTTGGGATTGCGTCCAAAAAGAATAGTCAATCTGCAATTTAATCGGTCCAGAAATATTACATGGGGTGGTCGGATTGCTTCAAGGATTAGTTAGTGTGGTCCCAGGTATTTTGTGAACTGCTTCCAAAATTGTCTATGCGGCCACAAAGAAAAATTGACGAGAAAAATTGCCGACGGAATCACCCAACGCCCGTGTCAATAAGGCTTCGTCCTGTCTTATTAGACCATATTATATGCCTCAGACTTTCGCACCACTTCAAAATGATGAATGACTGTCTTGTCTCAGGAGATCTCGGCTTACTCCTGGAGATTCGCTTAAGGAGCAATGTGCATTACCTGGGATAAATTCAATGCTCTTCGTTTAGATACCCCTTGGTCTACGTTATGAAGTTGGTCAGGTGTTTTCCTTCGATCTTTCCCAAAAGATCGCTCAACGTCAGATAGATACCTTCTTGTTCGCCTAAACAAGTAGAAAGAAAACACAAAACAAGTACGTAAGTATTTCAAGAGATTTTAATGTGCTTCAGATACAATTGACCTTGTTCTTCCTTCAGTTAGATGTTCCCTTTTTTGCTAGAACGAAGTAGGAAATAAAAAAAAAAGAGTTACTAACTAGGGTGGAGTCTTTCACCACAAAAGCTAGTAGGGAGAAAGGGGTCTTAAAATCCTTAGAACCTTAAGCTCAAGAAAAAATAGAGACAAATGATATAATCCAATGATGATACAAATGAATTCAACCCTCTTGTATTTATAGATTTCCTTGAAGGGATTCTCTCCTTAATTATGTGAGTAAAATTCAGATCAAACCCCAACTTTGGGTTTCTTTTCCTAGTTGCCCCCAAACTTGCCCTCTGTTGCCCAAACATTGGGTATTTTGGGGTTTTCCCCTTTATCAAGGACTATAGCCTGCGTGGATCGATAGGCTACTTCGTCTCTTGGGCAATTAATATCTCGGGAACATTACAGTTCCCCCCCTTCCCAACATTGCTTGTCCTCACGTAATGACAAGTTTGTTATGGATTCCTTTAATGGACTCATTCTTCTAGGCAAAGATTCTTCTTCTTCTCCTTGTTTTGACTTGGCTAGGTAACATTTTATCTTTTCGACCATCCAACTGCCTGCATTCATGTCTTCCAATCTTGAACTGGTTAAGCAAGAGTCTAACTTCAAACGTTTCTGCGAGATAAAATCACATTGCCCCCAAACTTGCCCTCTGTTGCCCAAACATTGGGTATTTTGGGGTTTTCCCCTTTATCAAGGACTATAGCCTACGTGGATCGATAGGCTACTTCGTCTCTCGGGCAATTAATTCCTCGGGAACATTACAGTTCCTCCCTTCCCAACATTGCTTGTCCTCATGTAATGACAGGTTTGTTATGGATTCCTTTAATGGACTATTCTTCTAGGCAAAGATTCTTCTTCTTCTCCTTGTTTTGACTTGGCTAGGTAACATTTTATCTTTTCGACCATCCAACTGCCTACATTCATGTCTTCTAATCTTGAACTTGTTAAGCAAGAGTCCAACTTCAAACGTTTCTGCGAGATAAAATGTAGTCTCCTCAAAAGCTTGGACTTGGAATTCGCAAGCTCAAATAGTGTTTTAGCACCATCCATGTCCTCTTTTGTAGATTCACTTCTTGCAATTAGGTCACCAATGCTCCTCATGTTCATCATTCTTGGTTGATTTCCCTTTAAGCAACATTTACAATTTGCATAAAAGTTGTTGCTATAACGCGCTCTCTTGGCACCTAAATTTCTCACTTGACAAATACGACCTTCTGGTGTACCTTCTAATGTGGATATGGACTTTGGGAAGCCTTGCTTACATAAAGATGTAGTTTGAATGCCTGAAGCCTCCATGAAAATCTTACCAAAATATACAAGTCCCTTATAAGCAAGGATAGTAGATGCTTGGGCACAAGTTACAATAATTTCAAGGTTGCATTCCATATGGGAAGATTTAGCAAAACTCCGAATAGTTGAAAGGAACTTTGAGGGATCAAATGAATAAATGACATGGGAAATGTATGTAAGATTATTCACAATTGCACCCTCGTGTATCCCACTATTAGCGATAACTTTGTTTTCAAGTATATGTCGCACTTCTTCAGATTGACAAGAACAATATAATCCTAACTCCACTTGTCTTACCAGTTCATCCAATGCATGCATCAATGCATTGCGAAAAGCCCTTGCACTTGTCTACTTTGCGTTTCATGAGAAATGAGATTGAAAAGGTACCAATTGAGATTCCTCACACCAACCAAAGGTGGCATCACCAAAAAATGCCACTAACAAACTATCATTTTGAAAGCATTTATTTGCAATTTTTGAAGCATCTATGAAATCGAAAACCTCTCCAGAGCACTTGGGATGGCTCCTCACTTTCTCCCATACCAAGTCCCTAATAGAAAATTAATGCTCTGATACATAATGAAGAAGAGTCAATTTTTTAGACATAAATTCTCTATTAAAGGACCTTCTATGATGGCATTTATTTGTAGTTTGTGGTAAAGGTGACGTTGATGAGCAATCCTAATTATTTTTCTCCTTTCCTTCTTGTAGATTGGATGTTTCCCCATGTCCTTCTGGTTGCATTATGTCCCTCACAGAAGAAACTTCCTGATCAAAAGCTACTCCCTTGGAGGTGCCTTTCTCATCAACATTTCTTGAATGTACTGCTGCAAAACCAACATTTATAAAAACTTTTTCTACAAAGGGTTTTTCAGTGTTACCGACTTGTGTTTCAACTTGAAGTTCATTTAGTTCCACTTCTTCTGATAGAGCAAATGCATCAAGGCGTGATTCAACCTCTGGTTCTACGCATGGATTTAAGTTTCCCACCATAGGGTCATGTTGCACATTAGAAGGTTGGTCTCTAAGTTCTCCTTCCAACACTTCATTAGCCAAGGGCAAGAAGAGGTGGGATTCAACAACGCTGCCTATTGTCGGACAAACTTCAGTTCACAAGTATTATTCTCCTGATGTTGTTCCACAACAGTCCCACAATTGTTCTGACAACATCCTTGGTCAATAACAGTGGCCCTGAAGTCTCCAACTTGATCTAGCTTCTTAGGCTCGACAAGTTCAACTTCCAACTCTCTTAAAGCACCATCTTGCTCTATAAGGTGTTCTTTCTCTATAATGTCCACTGCATTTGATTCATGTTTCTTTCCACCTATACCTGTCTCCTACTGGAAGACTAAAATACTCTCCCTATATTCCTGAACAAATGCAAGTTGCTCTTCCTTATTGTTCCTTGAAACATGTTGCGCAGATTCTTCATGTGGTTTCCATGACAAATTTTGAGATCCTTCTTGTCTTCTAATTTTATTCATGCCATTCAACAATCCATAATAATCACGAGTCTCATTTGCCCCATTTTGTAAACCATCATTGAATTTTGTGTTCACCGTCTCAACACCTACATTCAATAACTCATCTTGTGATCGAATAGACAATCCATTGCCTACTCTGTTTCCATTTCCGGTATCACCTTGTGTAAAAGCATCTTCTATGTTATTTTTACCAATTGGAAAACAGGGTTGCAAAAATATCTAGCATTATATCATATATCTCATGGTTACCACCCACATCATTAGAAAGGACTTCCAGTCCTTTTCTTCCTTCCACAATTGAATTTAAATTCAAAAATTCATCATCCAGATTTCTTCCAGCCTCATCCTGCAATGGAAGAAGAGATCATTTTTATTCACTAACTCATCCTACAAACCAACAAAAAATCCATGGCTTACACTGTTTTCATTTCCTACATCGCCTTGTGTTAAAACATCTTCTTTGTTAATTTCACCTATTGGAAAACAAGGTTGTGAAAATACATTTGGTGCTATATCCTTTGTCTTATGAATGCCACCCACATCACTAGAAAGGCCTTCCATTCCTTTTTTCCCTTCCACACTTGAGCCCAAGTTCAGAAACTCAACATCCATATTTCCTTGAGGTTCAAGTTGCAATTCAACTCGAGGTTTTTCTCCATTTAGTGGCCCATCCTCTGATCCAACAGAAGAATCATTGCCTATTATACCACTTTCACAATCAAGATGCTTCCCCAAACCTATCTTATTTTCACATTTAAGGGGTGCACTAGTTGTGGTAGCTAAGGTTCACATTCCATCTTTCCAATTGATGGCTGGACAATCCATCACGACCATTATCTTCATTTCTTTCCTTCCTTTTAAGGAGATACAACCACATCCATGCTTTTGCCACTTAGTTTTTCTTATACTTTGTCTTGCAGGCTTGGGCTTATCATCAGTGTCGCTTGATTTGTTTTTCTTACAGTTAACCCAAAGATTGTCCCATTTCCATATGCATTTTTTTGTTTTGTTCTTATCATTAGGTTCAAGGAGTGGATCCCCTTCATTCTCCTTAGATGTTGTAGCCTTTTTGTTAAATTCTTCTAATTTTGTAAGGGCTGCTCTGTTCCCTTCTTGCAATCTTTTAATAGTTTCTATTTGCTACTCTTCTAACTTCCACCAAGACTTTGCAAATTCCTTGCCAAAATTTGTGTCTTGCTGCTCCATCTTCAAACACCATCTAGGCTGGTTGGATTTCTACTCTAGTACCACTGTAGTAATCTAGGGCAATTTTATGGCCTTAAAGTTTCTTAAGAACTAGGGCTTTCAACAACACTCCAATAAACCATAATTTAAATTATAATAGATAGTGCAATAGTTTAATGCAATAATTAAACTTCAGTAAACAACGTGTCCTTCTCAATAATAAATTATACAGTACAATTGCACATTTCATCCAACAAACCCAACAAATCAATTAAGTCTAGTTCCATAATTTAATTCCAAAAGTTCCAATAAATTTCGTATTCAACGGATGAATAGTACCAAGACCAAACCAAACCCGTTCTAATATAATCTACAGACTACTTTGGACATGATCGGATGGCACAAGGATAACTTTCTACCACAATTTCTTAAGAAGGTGACGTCAAACCCAACGTACTTCGACCTACTGTAGATGTCTTTTCCTGTTACAAGATGACTCCACAAGAGCTGGACCTTCGATCTGTGATCTCAAGATGTGACTCTAACATGCGCTTTGTCTGCAGTTAATTTGCTTAGGACTCATTCTGCTTCAACGATTAACGAACGTGATTCCTGAGTTATTTGGGATTGCAACCACGGAGAATAGTTAATCCGCAATTTAATCGGTCTAGAAATATTACACGGAGTGGTCAGACTGCTTCAGGGATTAGTTAGTGTGGCTCAAAGATTTTTGTGAAATTCTTCCAAATTTGTCCACGCAACCACAAAGAATAATCGACCAAAAACATTGCTGGAGGAATCACCCAATGCTTGTCTCAGAAAGGCTTCAACCTGTCTTAGCGGACCGTATTATATGCCTCAGACTCTTGCACCACTTCAAAATGATGAACGATTGTCTTGTCTCAGGAGATCCTGGCTTACTCTAAGAGATCTGCTTTAGGACCAATGCACATTACTTGGGATAATTTCGGTGCTCTTCATGTAGAGTCCCCTTTGTTCACGTTACGGAGTTGGCCATGTATTTTCCCTAAATCTTTACCAAAAGCTTGCTCAACTTTAGATAGATACCTTCTTGTTAACTAGGACAAGTAGAAAGAAAACACAATACAGGTTCGTAGGTATTTCAAGAAATTTTAACCTGCTTTAGATACAATTTACCTTATTCCTCCTTCAGTTAGATGATCCCTTGTTTGCCATAACAAAGAAGGAAAGATTAAAAAAAGAATTACTAACTAGACTGGAATCTTTCACCACCGAAATTAGTAGGGAGAAAAGGGGTCTTAAAACCCTCAAAGCCTCAGGCTCAAGAAAAAATAGAGAGAAATGATCCAATCCAATGATTATCCAAATGAATTCAACCCTCTTGTATTTATAGATTTCCTTGAAGGGATTCTCTCCTTAGTTAATAAAGTAAAATTCACACCAAACCCCAACTTTGGGTTTCTTTGCCCAATTGCCCCCAAACTTGCTCTCTGTTTTCCAAACATTGGGTATTTTGGGGTTTTCCCCTTTATCAAGGACTATAGCCTATGAGGAGCAATAGGCTACTTTGTCTTTTGGGCAATTAATTTCTTGGGAAAACATTCTTCATAAAGAAGATCCATGTTTTCTGAGAATAGTCATGTATGGAAGTTGTTAGAAAAACTAGAAAGGCAGAAAGATTTTCTTGTCTTGAAAATTACTTGTGATATACTCGTATTCTTATTTAGTTTCTTTATATTCTTCTTTTATCTTCTTCTCATCAAGCAATCATCAAAATAAAAACATGAAGATCAAGGACACTAGATATAGGCACTTAGCTAGGGCTAAAACCCCAATGTAGGGGAAACCCAATCAAACTCTTCCAATAGTAGATTCAAATCAAACTTGAGGCAATCCAAGACCTTAGACCAGACTAAAAGACCTTCCTCCACCAAGTTAACATTCCAAGATGATGAACCAAACACCAGAAGTCAACTTTTGTCAAACTGCTTCAACGCACTTCAAGTCAAAATTTCGGCCCCCAACTTCAAAATTTTGGCCCTACTGTAGCCTTGCAACTTCAGCCCTTTAGCGGCTTCAAAATTTTGTACGTGTGAGTCAAGGGAGAGAGAAAATGGTCTCCAAACTTCTTCGCTAGGGTTTCTTCTCCTTCCCTAGTATTTTTCTCCTCCTTTCAAGAATTTTACATTCTCTTTTCTTCTCCCAACTGCAGATTGAACTTGTTTTTGATGTGCTCCAAATGAGGATGAGTTGCTGCCTTTCTATAGTGGATTTTGCCTCGCAATGAGGCCTAAATGACTTATTTTACATTAAAAAAAAAATCTTTCTTGATAAACAAAGCCCAAGAAGGGTCTATTACATGATGACATGGACAAGGAATCTTGACATAAACCTTAGAAGCCTACAATGGAGGCTTTGACCTATTAATCATTGACCCAAGCATGAAACCCATGCTTTAATAAGTCAATTTATTTTACAGTAAAATTTATTTTTCCTTTTTTTTTGACAAGTACATTACATTATGACTCAAATATAATTATGGACACTGACACTAGTTACATTCTTCAACAAACATGACATAGTACTTGTGTCTCATGAGGGATGGAGAAGAGAAAGGTCCACATATGTTTGAATGTACCAACTCCAAAATCCCTTTGGCTCTGCTATCTTAGCGTTGAAAAGATGACTTGACATACTTTCCAAGTGTGCAACCCTTGCACACTTAATGCTAGTCAATACTGCACTGTGGTAGCGTTGTGGCTATCTGCTGAAGGATCTTCAATGCCCTATGATGCAAATGTTCCATGCATCTGTGCCATAACTCCCCCACGTCTCTACCATGCTCACACCTTGCCTTGTTGCTCAAAGCCACATCTGTCTCAGCCTGTAGCGTGTAAAAGTTCTTCACCCTCACACCAATCTACTTCATGACTCTAGATTCTAAGTGCATGAAGTAGGCCTTTCGTCTGCTAAAAATGACATCATAACCCTTGTCCTCTAGGGTGGAAAGAGAAACAAGGTTCTTTTTAAGGCCTGGAACATAGAGAACATCCTTGAGATGGAGAGAGTTACCAGACTTCCTCTCAAAACTAACAGTATCCATGCCCTTGGTGAAGTACCTTCCATCATCTCCTAGCTTAATGTGAAACTGCATGCCCTTCTCCATTAGCTAGCCGAAATATTCCTTGTTCCCAATCGTGTGAAAGGATGCTCTAGAATCAATTTACCACAGATTGCTTCCCATTGAGCTTCCAATGCAAGCTATCAATGAGAAATCCTTCTTGAACTGAGAATTAAAATCATCTACCTAGGCTGATGCTACCACATGATCCTTACTAGACCCCTTCTTTTGGTTAGGACACTTAGAGGCATAGTGTCTGAATTGGTGGCAAGCGATTCATTTGATCTTGCTCAAATCTTTCTTCTTCTTCTTGCCCTTTTGATTGGATTCGAACTTGCCTTGGCTCTTCTTGCCCTTGGCCTTGCTTCCTTTTCCTGACAAGGCAAAGTTCTCCTTGTCCTCTGTCTTCACTGAAACTCTAGCTCTCAGCCCCCTCTGGATTTCTTCTTGGACGCAGTACCCCACAACCTTTCCCAGTTGGGAAGATTCTCTTTGCCACTCACTACATCCTGGCAATTCTCCCAAGACTTATGAAGTCCTAGTTTAGCTCAAGACTCACAAGGTCTTTGTCTACTATAGTCTCGCTTACTCTAGCTAGCTCATCCCGAACCTGGGTGAACTTGGAAAGGTATGTAATGATGGGTTCTCCTTTGCTCATCCGGATATTTCTTAGCTTGTCCTTCAAGGCAAGCTTCTTGGCATCACTGGATCTCTGATACAAAGCCAGGATTGCTTTCCACATATCATTTGTTGTTGTCTTCCCATGGAAATGAAGGATAATGTGGTCTTTGACCTCCTCAAGAATGATCCTCTTAGCCTTTGGTGTCATTTTTATTATGCTGGATCAACTACTGGGCATTTGTAGGCACAATTTGTGGGTTCTTTGCAAATTCTAGCACCCTGTTAGCTTCCAGAATCCAACACCACTGAAATCTGCTCCCTCCATGAGTAGAAATTAGAGGCTCCTTTTAAACAATGATCTTTTACAAATTCGGTACGCTGCTACTGCAGCCAGCAAATAGCCTCTAGGAAATTAATCTCAGCTCCACAATTGCTCCTGGTCTTCTCCTTGATCACTGCTCTCGGCATTGAGAAGATGCTCTTGGCGCTGCCTCTTGATCTTGGTCTACACACACAATTGTTTCCTCCTGAAACTAGGCTTGGCTTCTTCTCTTCGAATTCTGATCTTCACTCCTCAAACAATGCACTCTGCCAACAACAATGAATCCAACATTGTGCCTAAGTAGATCTTCGATGCATGCAAGGAGGCCAAGTTCGAATGGCTGTTCACACTATTTCAACGAGTTCCCTGTGCTAGTTCACTGGAGCAAGTCTCGGTTACACTTGGACTAGCTCCCAGTTAACTGGCTTGAGTTGCTTCTTAATTTCCTCTAGTTGTGAACCGAGTTAACTGAGGACTTGTCCTCTCTTCACTTGTCTCTGAAGTCTTAACTCGTCCTAACTGAACTTGTCTCTGCAGTCTTAACTCGTCCTAACTGAACTTGTCTCTGCCACCTTATCCTGTAGTCTAACTGAAGAAGACTCCAACGAACTGAAACTCCAACACTATGCATCAACTCATCACAATGGAGTCTAACTTATGAATTCACATTCATCCTAGAGAAATATAATTCAAGGTCTTTACTGGCTAAGGCACAAGCCAGAAGACCTTCCTTCGCTACATTTTCAACAACTAAAACTGAAACTTTAGAATTAAGAATCTATCTTCGCATGAAACATTTTCTTCTTTTTTGCATGTTATATTTTAATTTTTGTGGGCAGTGAATTGTTTGTGAATGCCTGTACTTCCATACCATACAACTTTGATGGGATGTATCAAACCTAACCAAGAGGTTAAGACTCGGAATCAAGCATGCTTTTCAAGATTTACACCAATGCAAAGCAAATAAAAGAAAAATACAGGTAAAAACAAGTCAACGATTGTCATTGTACAAATATTTTATTTATTTGTAGTATTTCCTGTAACTGCATGTCTCGTCCTAGTTCTACTACATCCTAATATATAATCAACTATGTAAACACCCTTCACTAATTAAAGTCCATTAACGGTAACTAACAATTTATGTCATAACTCAATACAAAATTTTGCTCAATACAATAAAGCACCCTCGAAGCTATAAAAGGCTCAGTAGAAAGTTTAGGGTCTTTAACAGGTTTCATAAACCGTATAATCTCTGGTAAAACCTATGCTGGTAATAATCACCTGCAGACAGCAATGTTCCGTATTCACATCTATTGCGTCTTAAAGTGCTGATTGACATTCGGTTTGAGTTTCAACGATTGAAATGATTATTTGTCAAAATGTGTGGGCTTTCAGATCACCGAAAGCGGTCAGAGGCATTTTGGACTAGAACTCAATCCAAAGATACCAAGAGATTTCAGTGTAGGGAAAATCATCAAACTGGCTGTTAAATTGTCCAAACAAACTACAATTTGTACCAGTGTTGTAAAATCTCTGATTTATTTGGATTTTTTCCAAGTTTTTTAGGTCCGAGTTTACGCTTGTTAAAATTTGCCAATTCTTTCCT
The DNA here is from genome assembly GCA_000404065.3 of Pinus taeda. NCBI lineage: Eukaryota > Viridiplantae > Streptophyta > Pinopsida > Pinales > Pinaceae > Pinus > Pinus taeda. Next base: position 45,014 of record APFE030262951.1, on the reverse strand, counting down.
TTTCTTTTTCTGATCTCCTGTGCTGATAACCTCCAATATTTTGCAATGCCAAGTTATCCAACACTGATTTGTACCACTGGTTGTCATTGTGCTCTTGTTGTTTCCAAATATTCATCCCTATTTTTCTATGTAGAATATTACGTATTTTTTTTTCTGTTTGACACTCTCCTCTGTTTCCATGAACAATTTATGTCTCCCCAGTTCTGAATAATTCTTCTGCATCTTTCTGCTAAAAGTATGTTCATCACTTAAATTGTTTTGTAGATTTTTAATGTAATTTCCTTCTCTCTTTTTCATATCCAGGCTGCTTTTCTCTATGATTCCTTCTCTTCATTTCTGAAGTCTGACAGTTCAGATGGATCAATAATTAAATACCCAGAAACATGGGCCCTTTCATTGATTTGAACTTTGTTTTCTTGGAGTATTTGTGAACAACTGGTATGGTTTTATATGCAAAATGATTTGTTTTTAAAAGAAGCAATTTTGAATATGGCTTAGAGTTTCTACCGTAAGTCACGAGGGATTTTCCTTGATTAGTTGCCTTCAAAGTTCTTAGCACATTGTTATTGAACTAAATATTGTTCAAAGGGGCTACTTGAATTTAAATGGAAGTAATTGAAGGCCTGTGATTTCAATGGCACCATGGTTGATTCTCTAAGCTAGAATTTTCTTTCCATTCTGATGTTATGTGGCCCATTGCTTTTACATTCTGTCCCCGTCTCTCATTACTTGTGATGCTTACAGCTGCCCTTGTCCATTGACTACTAGAAGAGCCTATTTTTGGTACCTAGAATAACGCAGTGGCTTTGAACATAGCTTATGAATCCTGATTGTTAATGCCTCTTATTATCGCTGAAAATAAATCCCAAATTGTCTATTATATTCCCTGTTTCAATCTGCTATGGTGATCCTTCGATTTAGAACACAAATTTTTAATACTGATGAGTCTTACTTTCATTAGGGAGTTGTGGTATTTATGGTTCTATTCGTTTCCTCTCTAGATAAAGCTTTGAAATGAATCTTGTTTTTGGGTATAAAACAATGTTAGTATTAAATGACACCCTTAATCGTTAAAAATCCTTTCTATGCTTTTAACTCTTATTGTCTGAATCTATATTTTCTTGCTTCAATTCTCTACACCAGTGCTTTAGAGTTATCAACTGAAGCAATCTATTTTTTGGTTTGTTCCTTGTACAAGTTTTTGGGTTGTTAGATGATAAATGAAAAAGAAAGTAAACATATTATTGTTCAGACAACAAAGTAGTCATTGGGAGTGGTTATTAAAATATGATACAAACATTCTGCTTATTTTTGAGTGCCTGAGGAAATAAATTTTGTATTGCAGAATGAAAATTTATATCAAAGCTTTTGTAAGTGATATCTCCTTTTAAGATGATGAATTGGAACTTGGAATGGGAATTTTGGTTCACTAATTTCAAAATCCTCGACCAGTCTCTTTGATCAAGAATATGTTATTGCTACCAATGGCAAGATCAATGTGCCTTAAGCTTTTATAGTCTGAAAAACATTCCTCTATGTTATTTTCCTTGAGATGTTTTAGTAACAAGTGCTTCTTTTGAAATGATCAGTGTCAGCATGGACTTGTATAGTAAGTAAGAGGTGTAATGCTATGATAATTCAGTTAGTTTGTAAATTCAAAGCAGTTAGTTTGTGTGGACCTTGATATCATGTTTCCTGAATATATGATAGTCTAATATGTTTTGATCTTGTGAAAACTTAGGCGTGTTATTCCCTTTATTCGTGCTTTGTTATTTGTATTTTTGTGCTAGTAGGATTTGGTATGGTTACTGATATATGTACATTGTAGATCATGTCTGTAGGAGTTGGAAACAGGTTGATTGTTGGATCTCAATGCAGGAGAAATGCGTACAGATAATGAAGAGAAGTTCAAATCTTTTTTAAGATTCTTGAGGAAGACATTTGACTGCATCTGCTCCCTGGTAAAATCACATTTGTCATCAAGGCCATTATCCATCATCATAATTGTATAAGGCAGGGTTCTAACAATTGAAAAACAAGTTGCTATTGCTTTAAGAAGGTTGGCTTCAGGGTCTTCTCAACACAATGTAGGAGAATCATTCGATGTGGGGCAATCAATAGTTTTTCAGGTTACTTGAAAGTTTGTGGAGGCTATGGAAGAACGACGCATGCATCACTTGAAGTGGCCTGATACAAATGAACTGAAGGAAGGAAATTAAATCAAAATTTGAAATGATTAATGGTTGCCCAATTGTTGTGGGCCATTGATACTAACCACATTATGATGAAGTTGCCTTCAATACGAGCTTCAAATATCTGGCATGACTCCGAGGAGAACTACAGTATGATATTGCAGGCAATCGTGGACCCTGCAATGAGGTTTCATGATATTATCACTTGTTGGTTTGGGAGCATTAATGATCATCGTATACTAAAAATTTCGGGATTTTTTAGGCAATGTGAATGTGGTTAGAAGCTGAATGACCCAGTGAAGGAGTTGGCAGATGACATTTAAATTAGAGAATAAATAGTTGGCTATGTATTTCATATTCAGAAATGGCATGTATTTCATGCGCCCTCAGGGTCTGTACTTGAACCAATGGACCCCAGATTTTGATCCGACTCAGGATGTTCGCTTGGCTATTCCCGTTTGGGTACGCCTGCCTCACTTACTTCTACACTATTGGAACCCCAAATCTCTAGAAACCATAGGCAATAAGCTCAGATAATATATAGACTGTGCAGAAAGGAGGGACCAGTACTCATGCACGAGAATTTGTGTAGAAGTCGACCTAGAGGAAGGCCTCCCTGAAGCGATAAAACTCACGGTGGCTGATTGGTCTCACATTCAAGTGCTAGACTATGAGAAACTCTCGTTTAAATTCCGACATTGCCATGGCTACGGGCACTTTTCCAGGCATTGCAAAAAGAAAACAGAGGAGGAGGTCGAGAACTCGAAGGGAGAACAATGGACTCGGGTCCAGAAATCAGCACCAGCTAAACAGAATAACAGAACCAAAGGGAAAGGAGCGCCCATGGGGAGCGGAGCACCTCCCATGGCACAAGGGGAGGGGAGCTTAGACCCTCCAAGAGCAGAGACATCCATCAATCCCTTTGAAATACTCAACACTCCAGAAGAACCCCTAGCTCCAACAGTCAAAGCGGCCGAACAACAACCCATTACTATGGTAGAAGATTAAAATACCGGAGGAAACAAGCCCTCTACAAGTCAAACCTCCAAGAGGTGCCTCTAGCCCCCCAAATACTGGAGGAAACATGCCCTCTACAAGTCGAACCTCTAAGAGGTGCCTCTAGCCCCCTTTCTATGCAGAGATGACAAAGAAGAAGTCTCCAGAGATCTCTGGATCCTTGGAAGATGAGACAATTGAGAGGCCTTCGAAAAGAGTTGGGAGGAAATCTCACAGAGAGGCAAGGGAAGAAGAGGCTAAGAGACAAAAAATGCAAGGTAGCCAGCCCACGATTGAGATGTCCAACGACAGAAATACTAGAACATGGCCTCCCAAGGGAGGGTCTGCTCCCCCCTCTGCTAGTAAATAATGCGATTAGTCTCTTGGAATTGCAGAGGCTTGGGGAATCCCTTAAACGCTGAAGCTGTGAAGAAACTTTTGAAATCAGAATCCCCGAGATCCTCATGCTCCGAGAGACTAAAATAGAAGGGGATGCCCTTCTTGACCTTAGCAAAGTGAAATGGAAAACAAAAGCCAGAAAAGCAGCAAGTGCAAGGGGTACATGTGGTGGGCTCACCACTCTCTGGGAGGAAGACAAATTTCATCTCAAGAGCTCCTTCCAAACACAACAATAGATCTATATCGAACTCCGTCACCTTACAAGTAAGATCACCTTCACCCTCTTTAATCTTTATGTCCTAGTCCTCTATGCATAAAAGAAAGACTACTGGCAAACCCAAGAATATAATTCTAGCAGGAGACTACAATCTAATCTTTGAGCCAAAGGAAAAAAGAGGAGGAATCAACAGTAGGGACCAATTCCTTCCCTTCGTGGAAGACCTAATTCAACAATGGGACTTACTGGATTTTAAGCCAAAAAAAGGGCTGTACACTTGGTCAAACAACAGAGCTGGGGCGGAGCATATTTCAGCCCATTTGGATAGATTTTTACTTCAGAGCACCTTCCTCTCCGAAAAGAAGATTATCTCCATTAAAATTCTGCCAAAGTTGACATCAAATCATAAACCCATTCTTCTATTGTTCGAAGAAGAGGAAAAACTGGGGCCTATCCCCTTCTGGTTCATCCCCCTCTGGATAGATAGGGAAGGGTTTATGGACACAGTCTCGAAGGCTTGGTCCATCCCTGTTCTTGGATCGCCCAGCTATGTGTGGTAACAAAAACTAAAGGCCACCAAAATAGCCTTGAAAGAATGGATAAAAAAGCCTTCAAACTCCCCCATTAGGCTTAGAAAGCAGACCACCAAACAACTGCTTGATCTGCAACTGGACATGGAGCTACAAGACATTACCTCTTCAAAAATTCAGAATGAGCAAGAAGCCCAACTCATCACTCTCCGATCATTCAGAGTGGAGGAGGAGTCCTTGAGGCCCAAATCTCTTAATCTCTGGCTCGTGTCTGGAGACAAAAATTCTACCTTACCATAAGCAAATTCAAGCTCGTCTTTCTAGAAATCTCATTGCTGAAATTACCTCCCCTGATGGGACTATCCTCAAAGGTACAACTTTGTTAATAGAGGCTGTAACCTCTCACTTCCAGCAGTTGTGCAAAGAAGAAGGTTTGAATGATGAGGAGGAATCATCAGACTTCCTCACTCACATTCCAAGAATGGTAAACAAGGAGGATAACTCAAGACTCCTGAAGCCCTTCACTGAAGATGAAATCAACAATGTCATCTGGATGATGGAACAAGACAAAGGTCGAGGACCTGATGGGTTCTCCATTCATTTCGACAGAATTTGCTGGGACATTATCAAGGCTGATCTGTTTTGAATGATCAAAGGCTTCCTCCAAAAAGCCAAAGTGGGAGTAAGCACAAATTCCACTTTCCTAGCGCTAATCCCAAAAGAAGCGAACTCGGTGGCTTTTGACCGTTTTAGGCCAATTTCGCTTTGCAATGTGTCCTACAAAATTCTCTCCAAACTTCTTGCGAAGAGAATTAAGTCTCTGTTGGAAAACATCATCTCTCCCAGCCAAGGTGGGTTTGTTAAAGGCAAGCATATCCTGGATAATGTGATTCTAGTGCAGGAAACCATTCATTCTAGCCACCAATGCCAAGAGCAAGGGACGCTCATTAAGCTGGACATGGCGAACGCCTTTGATCGAGTAAGGGATTCTTTTCTCCTCCAAGTTCTTTCCACTTTTGGCTTCAACTCTGATTTTATAAAATTGATTAAAGCATGTATAGGAGAACCATGGATAGCCCCTCTAGTAAATGGTAGGCCGACCAACTATTTCAAAGCTTCGAGGGGCATAAGGCAAGGCTACCTAATGTCCCCCTTCCTGTACATTTTGATGGCAAATTCTCTAAGTCGAAAGCTGACAAAAAAGAAGTTAAATGGGACACTTCCAAGCATCAGGGCGCTGAGAGGAACAAACCCAATCAACCACACCTTATTTGCCGATGACTCTCTTCTCATGGGAGGTGCCTCCCTTAAAATTGCATGGGATTTTAACGATGTTATTCAAAGCTTCTGCAGAGTTTCCAGAGCTCTGGTCAATAGGAGGAAAAGTGCAATGTATGGCTTGGCTGTAGATCAAAAAACCATTCTTCAGATTTCCCAATCCTTGGGCTTCATGGGCTTCGCCTCCTGGGATAAATTCAAGTACTTAGGCCTGCCTTTAACTTTGGGAACCAACAAGGCCCATTGGTTGGAAATTATCAGCAAAATTAAGGCAAAAATTACTGCTTGGGGCAGTCAATGGCTTACCACAGCCGGGAAGCTTATCCTTGTAAAATCTGTTCTCTCCTCCCTGCCAATCTATCAGGCTTGTTCTTTTGGCTCCAAAAATGATCATCGAGCAACTTTCTAAGCTAATTCGAAATTTCCTGTGGCAAGGAGGAAAGGGGAATAAAAAAAATTTCACTTAGTAAGTTGGGACATTGTGAAAAGGCCATTATCAGAAGGTGGTCTTCGGGTTAGAGACCCCGGGTTGGCCAAATTGGCTTTGGGAGGAAATATTCTTTGGAAAATCTTCTCAAATAATCGACATCCTGTAAGCCAAGTACTCATTAAAAAGTATTTGCACGAGTTCTCAGTAAACAATATGGATGAAGGAGCCTCATGTAAAGGAACCACTCTATGAAAGCTTTGTAGCCAAGGCTGGGAGTTTTTTAAAGATCACAGAATCCCTAGAAATGAGAAAAGAATCGGGTTGTGAGAAGATAAGATCATGGGCCTCCAACCCCTCAAATTCGCCCCTGAATTCGCAGAACTGCATGACTGGCTCACTCAACATGGCATCCATAAGTTGGAAAATATCTCTTCATGGGACTTTGGTGGGAATTGGATCACCTGGGCTTTCCACCGCCTCCTAGATAGGCTACATCCTCAACATTGCCTCTTCCTTGTTGCGATCTCGGGAATGGCTCTTGTGCACCTCTGCTCAACGGACAATTGGGGCTGGGGGAAGGCTGGTGCTTACACATCATCGCAGGGCTTCATAGCTCTCCAAGAACAACACCTGCAGATCCACTCTCCTTTGCTATGGCAGCACGTTTGGGACCCCTTTGGTCTACTGTTGGGTTCTCATGCACAGAAGGGTCCTAACAGGAGACAACTAAGCAAAACGTGGAATTATCGAGCCCCATAGATGCCCTCTCTACTGCTCGGCTCAGGAAATGCTTGATCATCTGTTTATTGACTGCCCCTTCACTCAAGAAGTATGGATGCAAGCTATGCACGGGCTCAATGCTCAAACCCCAGCGCAACTCACAGTAGTTAATTTATTCGCCTCCTGGAAAGGGCGATCCCCTCACGTGTTGAGCAAATCCACGTGGACCAAAATCTAGTATGCAATACCAAAATTCATTTGCTGGGAAGTGTGGTTAGCAAGGAATGAAGCCAATTTCAAAAACAGTCTGCGCTCTCCCACTGTAGTGGTCGCCAAAGCCAAAGCATTGCTGCTGGAAAATATCGAGAATCGGCCTTATAAGCTAGACAGTGCGCTCCTCCCTGAAGAGAACAACTGGCCTGGTGAGTCTATGAGGTGTGCCAACAATAAAAAGAACCCGTCTCGACCTTTCTCCAACCCAGAGTGGTGGCTTCAGGCCCCTAAACTGGAATTTCAAAAGTGGTGGAAGAAGCAGGGCAAAGTCACGATTTTCTTCGACGGAGCCTTCAAAGGAAACCCGGGGATATCAGGAGCAGGGGGTGTAATCTACTCCCCAAACGGGCACAACAAAGACAACTTCAGTTGGGGCCTAGGACAGAGCACTAACAAATAGGTAGAAATCTTAGGACTGCTCAAAGCTTGCCAGCTTGCTCAGGGGAACATAGGAAAAAACATTCAAGTCTTCGGGGATTCAGAAATCCTAATAAAAATCTTAAACACTGGTGACTATATCAACAATCCAGCGCTCAACAAGGCCCTGCAGAGACTCAGGAAAGTGTTGCAGAATTTCAACACCAGTTCCTTCTATCACATCCTTTGAAATCTAAACAAGGAAGCAAACATAAGGGAAAACATGGGCTGCCTCTTAGTCTAAGGAGAACTCTCAAAGAACGACGAAGCACCTATTTGGTACCCTATTCCATGAAAGAGAAGTTTCCCAACTATGGAAGAACAAGACAATGGCGACAATGTTCTCCTTGTTACGCCCTCCAAACGACAAAGTATTTGTCTCCATGTTTTTTTCCAAACAAAATTCATAGGTTACATCCAAACGATCTCATCACTTCTGAACTCTGATGACTGCTTAGTCTTTGTCGTGACTCTGTTACAACATTACAGACAAGACTTCATACCCTGCTCGTCCCACTCAACTCGGCCATTACTCTTTCTCGCTTAAGGTATTTTCTATGCATTCAACAAACAAACAAGTTTATAAAACAACGACTCAGTTAAATATATCCATGAAGGTAGATGAGAACATAGCTGAATGCGTTGAAGAACATTTGCCTATCATTGGGAAATGGAAATGGATCATAAGTTTGTTCTTCTTTTTTGATGCTCCTGTACTTCATCTCCAAGGTATCCCATGTAACTACAACAACAACTAATGCAGAAGATGGGTTTTCATCGCATGGCTAATGGATCAACTTCGGATTCTGATGATGCCGTGTCGAATGGAAACAATTTGTTGAATAAATATGTAATAGGGGTTGATTAGGCTTCAGCCCAACCTTTTATCACTAAATAAAATTTAATCGTTCCTGTTAAGAAAAAATACCATGGGACAAATAATTATTAATACCATGGGCCAAATACCATATTTATAAAAGAGGTATAGGAAATAAATAAATATAAAAGTGGTATGGGAAATAAATAAATATAAAAGAGGTATAAAAAGGTATGGTAAATAAATAAAAATATATCAAATAGGATTAGAAATCAAAATACCATAGTAAATAAAAGAGATATGACAAATAAATAAAAATATAAATAAACCAAAGATATGGTGAATAAATAAACCTCTTTTTATATTTATTCCTTAATCCTATTTATACTTACTGACACTCAAAAAAGAGGTTTTATTTAGGTGAATCCTATCGGCCAAATACCATGGGCCAAATTATTATTAATTACATGCAAAAAAAAAAAACATTAATAACCCTAATATTAATATTAAAAGATTATTACTATATTATTATTAAATCTAATATTCATATTAATATATTATAATATTAATAATATTAAATTTAATAACTTTGGATTACTACAATATTAAATTTGTTATAATATTATATATATTAATATATCATGATATATGTTAACTCTACATATATATGGGAGGGAAGAACAAAGACATAGAGTGATAGAGGTGGAGAGATAGGTGAGTGACAAGGAGAGATGGAAATATATTGAAGGAGAGGGAAGAGGAGGAATGAAGAGAGAGAGAGGGAGAGTAGTGAGAGAGGTAGAGAAGGGTAAGAGAGGGAGAGGGAGACATAAAGATGGAGGGGGGAGAGAGAGAAGGAGAGAGGGAGGGAGATAGTGAGGGGATTGGAGGGCAGAGAGAGAGAGATGGAGAAGGGAGAGGAAGGTAGGAGAGACAGAGAGAGAGAGGAATGATGAGAGAGAAGAGGAGAGAGGGAGGGACAAAGAGATGGAGTTGGAGGGGGAGAGAGGGAGGGAAGAAGAAATACATAAAGAGTGAGAAGTGGAGAGAGAGAGGGAGTGACAAGGGAGAGATGGAGAGAGAGAGAGTGTATGTTTAGGGGTGAGATAAAGAGACAAAGAAGGAGAGGTAGAGAGAAGGAGAGAGGAGAGAAGTACAAATATAGTAACATAGATGGATTGGAGGGAAGAGAGAGAGAGAGAGATGGGGGAAGAGAGGATTGGAGAGAGAGAGAAAGAGATGGGGGAAGAGAGAGGGAGGTAGGAGAAACAGGGAGAGAGAGGAAGAACGAGAGAAAATACTTGAGAGAGAGGAGGAGAGTGATGGGGGAGAAGAGAGGATTGAAGGGCAAAGAGAGAGAGAGAGAGAGAGTGAGAGAGAGTGAGAGTGATGGGGGAAGAGAGAGGGAGGTAGGAGAGAAAGGGAGAGAGAGGACATGAGAGAGAGGAGGAGAGAGGGAGGGAGAGAGGAGGAGAGAGGGAGGGATAGGGAGATGGAGTTGGAGGGGAGAGATGAGGGAAGAAGAAATAAATAGAGGGTGAGAAGTGGAGAGAGAGATGGTATCACGACCCTATCCTTGTGGTACTCTTCCAACCATGTATAGGCGGGTGCGACACCACTATACTTTTTCTTTTCACGAATACTCAAGTATATGGAATACACCTAAACCAACGATTAGCCAATTTTCTCAAAGTGTTATCATCCTGCTTAATGTCCTCCACATTCATTGCTGTCAATTTACACCTAACTGTCACAGCTGCCATGGTAGGTACCCCCAATGTTTCATCCTCCCATCCATCATAAATATATAACTTCTTCATATGTGGTACCGTCATAGCTTCATATTGTTTCATAAATTCCATTCCCAAAACTGCTTTATAGTCATCCATATGAATAATTGTGAAGTCAATCTTCCCAGACCATTCACCAATACGTACATCCACATTCTCTGCAATGGCAATGACCTTATCCTGTGGAGATTTCATTACTTTAAGACGAGCTTGAGTTGGTGAGAAATTCAATCCAACTTTCCTCGCAACTTCCTCCCTGATGAAGTTATGAGTTGCACCACTGTCCACCATAGTGAGTAAAGTGCCTTGCCCAACCCTCATGTCCACATACTCCAATTTCTTCCTCTCAGGATCACGCCTTGGGACAGCCTCCGTTGCTACTGCAACACCCAAAATCTACATCATCCTAATAGATGGTTCCTCCTTCTTCACATCGACTTGTGTAGCTGCTGCCACTGTTGAACTTAAAGGACAATTCTTCACCGCGTGGTCTTCTCCGCACAACCAACATTTCAGAGGCTTCTTTGTTTTCGGCTTACCACTCTATCTCGAATGATCCTCCTTTGTAGCTTTCTCTTTTGGTTTATCGAACTTCTTCTTCTTCTCTTCAGTCCCTTCATCTTAATGTTCTATTAGCCTATCAACTGCAACAAATTCCTCTTTTAGTGTCTTGATCTTTTGCCTCTTTACCTCACTACGTGCCCAAGGTTTCAATCCTGTGATGAAGTTGAAAACATTGTCTCTCTTTGACATGTCAGGTAATTCCAATATTGCACTTGAGAAATCCCGTTGATATGCTTATAGATTCTCTGTTTGCTTAATATACTTAATCTTTATCCTTGCATCCCAAGTATCATGTTGTGGGATAAAGTGAGCCTGTAAAACTTTCTTCATAACTTCCCAAATAGAGATGTCATCAACATCACCATGAGCAATCTGATCCAAATTCTGTCTCCACCACATCTTAGCATCCTTGGTGAGGAATTGAGCAACTACCTTTACCTTGGCTTCCTCATCAGGAATCCCCAAGCGCTCCAAGTATTGCTCCATATCCCATGAGAAATTTCCAAGTGCCTTTGCACTCCTCATCCCATCATAAGAATCAGGTTTCTTGACTTTCACATGAGTAGTCCCTCCAATTGGTCCCTGCCCAACTGCCTTCTTCAAGACAATAATCACATTTCGAGTTTCCTCAAGAATTTTCTGCAACTTCAAGATTTCGTCCAAACCTTGATCTTTTGCAGCTTCAAAGTTCTTGAATTCCTTTTCCATTTGTCCATACTACCACTCTGTGTACTCATATCATACCTTGAGGTTCTCATAAGCTTCTTCCAACTTCATGAACCCGTCTCTAACTTCAACATTCTCGGCTGTCAACAAAGCCATCTCAGAAGCAATCTCTTCCCTACAATCCAACACTATATCCATGAAAATTGTCTCGGGGTTCATGTTGGATTCATCTGTAACTCGAGTTTCTTCCACATTTTCTGCCATCAGTGTTTCCTTTGAACATGTCATGACCATACACTATCCCGTTCAACTTCAGCCCTGCAAACTGCTCCTATCGAACTCCCTAATGTCGCACTGCGGCTAACTACCCAGTGCCCAAGCTTTAATATCAATTGCAACCATTGCCTGTCTTATTCTTGCTTCTTCTCCAATCAAAGCCCTCTCTCTGCAAAATGGGCTCTGATACCAACTGTCATGGCCCTATCCTTGTGGTACTCTTCCAATCATGTATAGGTGGGTGCGACACCACTATACTTTTTCTTTTCACTAATACTCAAACATATGGAATACGCCTAAACCAACACTTAGCCAATTTTATCAAAGTGTTATTAATGCAGTGGAATAAAATTCTTTAATTAACCATATAACCAATTATATATGCACAATAGAAATCATAAGCACATCATACACATAAACATATGTGGGAGGGGAAACTCCCTTATAACTTTGAGTTTGCCAATATATCAATAATTTTGTAATTCAATTATACACAAATATTTTATAGTTGTGCAACCAACAACACCTTGGCTTGCATACTTCTTCAAACCAACCGTTCCCACCAATACAACTGTCGCGTTGTTCGTGCACAACCTGCACGAGCTACCTGAACCACCGTGCACTTCATGCACACTTCGTTCACTGCCCGTGACTCTTTGTACGCCTCACCTGAACTTCGTATCATTCTGCATGCCCGCGTCATTCAACACCGAACATCATTCACTGCAACTTGGGTGTTACTCGCACACAGGTCTGTGGTAGTGGCCTTAGGTCACACCGAACACCTGTGCCCGCGGTTAACACCTCCCAATAGTCCTCAACGCTGTCGCATACCTCAGTCGTGTCACACCCGACTCGTCCTCGGCCCATGGTATACATAGTCAGGTCTTATCCTACTTGCCCAACACACAACCTTGTTGCATCGACGATCCGTTCAACCCTTAACGCGGCTGCCCAACCTGCAGCTCCACCCTGCATTTAGCCTACACCTAGAAACCTCGAATTGTGCCTTCTTAACTTCGGTTCGTCCACCCATGCACCCGCCTGTAGCTCGACTCCCTTTGGGTGTTTTGTGACTTTTTTGTTGTGTTGTTCTCCAATGGTTCGATGATGATCCTAAATGCCATCCTCTCATTTTTATTTATACGCCATACACCATGGCCAATTACTCTAAGTGACGCATCTCTCCATATTGTTATGGGTTGACCCTTCCACATAAGTTACTCGACTGACTTGCAAAATATGTTGACACGCCCTTTCACGTATCGTGTAGCCCATCGCTATACTCCATGAGTCGGTCCGTGCCACCCAACTCAATTGTACAACTCAGCCCATGACTTAGCTTGCACATGGGCACCTCGCCTGCCTTGGATGTGCGTTCGCTTGGTTTCCCAAAGCGGGTTGCCTGACGCGCTGTCGCCCAATGGTTTCCCACTTGCCCACCGTGCATGCTATCCGCAACTCGCCCACAGGTTGCCCGCTCGTCCATTGGTCGCTCGTCGCATGAATCGCCCATTAGTCGCCCGTCACAGGACCTGCCTGTTGGTTGCTCCACACAGTCGTTCTTCGCAATGGGTGGGCGCCTGCCCAACATGGTGCAACCGCTATGTGTGTACCCATCATCGCACATACTGAACATCGACCTCCAAGTCACTATTAACCGAGTGCTCCAACCCAAGTCGCCTTTAACCGAACACAGGTGCCCGTCGCACATATCGGGTGTGCCCACATGCCTTTAACCACAATCATTGGTTTCTTGACTCTCTCGGGTGCTCACTAACTCAAGGCCCTGACAAAGGGAGTGACAAGGGAGAGATGGAGAGAGAGTGTGCATGTTTAGGGGTGAGATAAATAGACAAAGAAGGAGAGAGGGAGAAAATGGGGGAGGGAAGGGGAGAGGAGAGAGGGAGGGGTATAATAATAGAGTTGGAGAGAGAGAGAGAGAGAGAGAGAGAGAGGAAGGAAGAGAAAGAGGATGTGAGAGAGTGGAGAGAGGGAGGGAAAGAAAGATGGAGTTGGAGGGGGAGAGAGAGAAGGTGAGAAGAAAGAAATAGAGAGAGAAAGGTGGAGAGGGAGAGAGGGAGTGATAAGGAAGATGGAGAGAGAGGTAGAGAGGACAACATGAGGGAAGAGAGATAGAAGTAGGGGAGAGGGAGAGAAGGGGAAGAGAGAGAAAGAGAGGGAGAGGAGGAGGGAGGAATACATAGATAGATTAATTTGAGATATAACATGTTTAAAATGATTATATTAATATTAGATGAATTTACATATTATTAATAAAATTAATCATATGTTCGTTAGATTTTGACTTGGTAAAAATAAAATAAAAAACATAAAATTAATAATTATATTTATAGTTATAAAGATCCATCTTAATTTTGGATGTACCAAGCACCAAGAGGAATCAAAACGATAAATAATATTTTTTTGGCCCTCTATAACCAGTACATGAGGGATATGTAGGCCAATACATGAGGTAGATGTTGTCAGGTAACTTTACATTAAAAAAATTATAAAATATATGTGTGTGTAGGCTCATATATGTATATGTGAGACATCAATAAACAAAATACTTCAATTTTCACCTTTATTTTACATCAACTTTATAATGAAATAAAATAATTGAAATTAAACAAAAAAAAAATACTTTTTAGTATGAGGGATATATGTAATTCCTTCATTGATTCAAGATCTCATGCCTATAGTATGCTAGAAATGTGTAACTTAACGTAATGTAATGTAAACATTTTTGGTGGGAGTACATCTTCATCATGTCCAATATATCACCCTAATTGAGGAGGTGGGAAATTGAATCAATGACTTCGCATCAAGAAGTGCCTTAACAAGCACTTGATCACTATCTATCCAAGACCCCAAGGACATAAAATTAATAATTGTATTTATAATT
>APFE030262951.1:0-29376 GCA_000404065.3 Pinus taeda | reverse complement strand
TTTAATAAAAGTAAAAATAAAAATCTTTCTGTATATTGAGATTTGGAATTTATAGAAATATTAACAATGTTATTAAGAAGTAGCATAGATCCATCTTAACTTCGGATCTACCAACTGCCTAGAGAAATCAAATATTTCAAAATGCAAACAATGAAATCTCTCAAAGTGCAAACATCTCTTCAAATTTTGGTCTTAGAAAGAGGATTGTATTTTGAAATATTTGATTTCTCTAGGCACTTGGTAATCTCTCAAAGTGCAAACATTTCTTCAATTTTTGCTCTCAAAATGAGGTTTGTATTTTGAAATATTTGATTTCTCTAGGCACTTGGTAGATAGAAAGTTAAGGTGGATTTATGTTGGTTATGCCTATCCACGTGTATATTGTGGAATTGGACGGAGCTTTTAGATTGAATGGTGGGAATAATTTGTCCTTTTTAATCATCATCATCCAATTTTAATCTCCTAGAAAAATTAACATCAATAATCTTTCTAGATAAATTTTGTGCAACCACTTGCATAAAGTTTGATGGACACTAACCTTGTTAAAGCTGTATATTTTTATTTTCACTCTATTTAGATTTATACACAAAATTTATAGATTATGATAAGTAGTAATTCTTAGTAAATGTGCTTATTTACTTAATTATAAAGAATGTCTTATAGAACTTAAAGATTAATATCTATCCACAACTTAAAATTTATATCACTGGATTAGTATAATACAAAACTATATATATAATTTGAAGTAGAACAAAACATCAAATTGCCACTTTATATTTGCAAATGTTAATAGATTGAAATAATTGCTTAACTTTGTTTATTCAATAATAATATTATTGTATTTCATAATTTTTTTTGTCAAGTTCTTTGTGATCCTCCAGGATTGACCTGTGGCTTGAGAAGCTACAACCCAAGGGCATCTAATCTATTAAAGTCATCTGGGGATCGCACCTGGCCTGGACCACACCAATCCTAAGCTAATTGGATTTTTTAGCATGTATCCTCCCCTTAGCACATGGCACAACCACCCCTCGTGAAGTTTGATCCCGAGTTGCCTTGCTAAGGAGGCCCATCCTGAACAGGGTATGCTAGTGGGACTTACGTATTTCATAATTTTTAAATTATACCACTCTATTATTTTAAATAATTAAATTTTATTTATATCGTGTCTATATTTAAAAGTGGGGATAAAATCATTCCTTCTAACTCCAAGACCATTATGAATAGGGCCACATTTTTTTTTTTAATACAAAAATTAGTAATTCTGCATTAAATTTGTGCCTGGTTGCAACAAAATACACGGGGGGTCACATCTTCAATATTCAGACCTAACCAAAACCACACTGACCCATTACATAAACCCAAAAAAACTATCTAAGTACCTGATTATATCATAGTTGCAGGATTACAAAAAGACAAAAATCCACATGTTGTGATAGTAGAAAGAATTAATCATTGACTCTCGATGGCCTATTGAGATCTATGTCTTGCTTGCCTGTATCTTCTTGGTGCTTGTCGGGACTTGCGGGAGCATCTTTACTTAGCTTGAGGTCCATGACAATGTTCTTGAGCACGTCAACTTCATCAATTAGATGGGAGAAATGAAACTGGGGTGTCAATAGATTATCCGTGAAATCTACTTGGGCATGGTACAATTGGCCTAATTTAACCTGGAGATCATAATTTGCCCTATGAAGAGCTTCATGGGTAGAAAAATAATGGGATTAGGGACTATCAGCTCGGGAGGTCATTGAGTTTGAATCAATATTTATTAGACCACACTGAACAAAGTTTTGGCAAAGCTTGATGGTTGTAGGAGGTGACCTTGGATCCCCTTCGCCGCCTTCAAGGGTTTTAACACAAAGTGGCAATTGGTCCACTTCAGTGAGCCTTGAATTATAGACTTGGACCCATATACGAACACAATTTTCATGCAAATCAAACAAACCAATTGAGGGAACAAAACAAATATTGGGCAGGAGATAGCGCCACCACCCTAAAACTAGAGACATGCAAAAAGTTCTAGGAGATGAAGAAGACAAAGATGTTGGGTTAACTAGCAGAGCCACAAACCATATTAAAAAACTCCAATTAACAACCAAAGAGCTGATATACAGTGATATGGGGTTTAACAGTTAGTTTTGTTGGGTGAAACCCATGACATGAAGGTTCAAATATCATTGAGTATATGACCTATTGTGTCTTGGCTAGAAGAGTAGGCGACCCCATAGTGGACGTCTCGGTTCTTGTTGAGGCATATGTTTCCTGCTATTGTGCGGCTTGTAGGTTTTTGCACATAACCTAGGTTTATAGTGGCAACCAGTTAGATTTGATCCTGGGTCTGTTCAGGATAACTCTCACCAGTAAAAAAAAAAAGAGCTGAGATAAGAGCTCGTTTCTCTAGAATTTCCATCCAAACCAAATTGGGTGCAAAGAACAAATTTGAAAATAGGAAACACAGATGTACTTTCAGAATTGAGGTCTAAGACAAACTTAGGGCCACAAAGAAAGAATTCCCATGCTCTACTAGGTCGGCCTTCGAACCAACTAGCCCAGAACGCCAAAATTCCCACGAGCAAGAGTGCTTTACCCACCCAGACATCACCCAATTGAGAAATTTAAGCCTGAAGTGGAGCTCTTCACAGATTTGTCGAAAGATTGGCTTCCATAACGCCATAGTTAAGTTCGTAGGTGGAACAAAAACCAAATTTATAGACTCTTGAGGAGACGACAGATTCAGAAGAATGAATGCAAGATTGAATGGAGTTGATGTGAATCATCTTCCCAATTTAACACCACTTCCCCTATCACTCTGCACAATTTCCAACTTTAGAACAATAAATGTCCCTATACATCGTCTAAGAAGATCCATCATTATTCTTATTGAAGGGTAATTCCAAGGCTTGGGTAGGAAAATGTTGTAATTTTGAGCATGCGAGGCTAGAAGCAATGCCTTTGAATGACGACATATTACATATCTTGACACGTTTTGACAAGAAATCTTGCCATCATAAAACATTGTCGAAGCTTGATTGAACTGCTTGCAATGATTACAAGGGGCGGGGCATGAGAGGGTAGAGGGAATATAAGGGAGTGGAATAAAAATTACAATGTGTCTAAATAAAACCATAATCCAATAATGAAAGAACCTAGGTAAGATCCAAACTTTTGGATTAATATCTCCAACTAGGGGATTGGGAAACTGATATTATGCTTATTGATTTCAAGCTTAGTTTCTTCCAGAGAGCAAGTCTGATTCACTTTCATAACAACTTCCTCGTTATTGTTATTGAGTATGTGATAGAGTCTTCTTGAGTGAAAGAATACCATTATACTTCTAATTCTTTGAAGCACCATAACAAGAGTGATGTTTTTTGAACTATTGTCACGGTTTAGATATTGGATCGTTAGCAGCGAATCTCCTAAGACTATAAACAAAGTAACCTACCAAATGGGAATTGTGACCTCAAAACAAGAACTCTAGCAAAAAAAAAACCCAAAAAACATGAAAAAATAGCCAGAAAACAAAAGTATGCTTCATCAACATATTTTTTTGGGTAAATTTTCAACATTTTAAAAAATGGCGGTAAAAGCCAATAAAAACCATTTTTTTTTGTGCAAAAAAACCCTGAAAATGATAACTGTTGATGCTCAAATAATTTTATTTATTTATTTTTTTTTCATGATAAAATTTCAACATTTTTTAAAAATGGCAGTAAAAGCCAATTTTTTTTGTGCAAAAAATATCCTAAAAACTAAAGTGTTGATGTTAGAATAACATTTTTTTTCCGGGGTAAATTTTCAACATTTTTTAGCAATGACGTTAAAGATAAAATATCATGGCTCCGAAAACCCTTAAAATTCTAACTATTTCCAGGCATAACATTAAAGATAAAATATCACGTCTCTGAAAAGCTTTAAAATTCCAACAATTTTTAGCCATGGTGTTAAAGATAAAATTCTTATAACTATTTTCAACCAAAACATTGAAGATAAAATAAATGGACATAATTGCATCACAAGAGGAGCCATCTCAACAACAACGTGCTTCAAATGTATGTAATCATTGAATTTTTCTATTAGGTATATATAAACAAATAATTTAGTATTAAATATTAATATTCAAATATTTTCTTGGAGAAAAGAAAACAAAATGGAACTCATTTAACACATAAAACATGACGACAGGGAAGAAAATGGTTGATATCAAAGTTTGTGAGTAATTGTTAATATTTCCTTATAACAACTTAAGATTTCATTTTTGTATATTTTAAGTTGTTTTACAACAACCATCCTTGAATGTCTTCAAATAGGTGCTAACATACAAAGAAGAACTATTAGAAGAATTGATTGACATTGAGTTAAATATGGTGTATTTCTTTTTAATTTACATTGATGTATATTATTTATTTCAATTTTCATTATTTTCACCAACTTAGATACACTCATTCCACTATATTTTTGTTTGTAGATGGAACTTGAAGAAGACAAAAACAATCGATGTAATCAACAACATATTTGTCCAAATAACCTAAGCCATGGAAGTAGCTCGAACACTGACAACAATTCCAACAAAGAATGATGATATATTTGGATATCAATGCAAGTTGTTGTATTTTTTGAAATAATTGTCTATGAAAATCAGAAATTTTGTTTAATGTAATGGACATAGTGTTCCAAGTAAAATGCAAGGGGTTACTAATAACTTTCCCATTTTATATGAAAAGTAGCCTCTTATTCATATATAATAAAATACATTTTAATTTATTCTATTGCATTGTCCAATGTCGCTACGAAATGTTACACCATTGATTAAATATGTGAATGATCAAATATTATAATGAAGAGATGTGAAATATGATGCTATAAAAAATTAATCCAAACATAATATACAAATGCACTAATCAAAATTAAATATGAATACTGTTATAAGATATATGTCGATTTTTTGATGAATAACAGATTTAAAAAATCACAATAATTGCACTGTCACAAATAGATGTTTTTAAAAATGAGAAAATGGATATCATGCATCGTATATTAATGTGCACCACTTTGAATATGAGTTTTTCAACAATGATATTTATAATAATAAAAGATGGTATCCTGATGCGTTTGTAAAATAAATATGCATCGGGAAGATATACATTTCATGCACTAGTATGATTTGCCTTTAACGCACCAATGAATCATTACCTTTAATGGAGTGATGTGTTAGATTATGTAAAAGCACTGGTACTACAAGTTTTTTTTTCTTGCCCCAGTGCCTTTTGTGAAAAGTACAACACTGGGGCTTTTAAAAACACATAAGCGCTGGTGCATTGTTACACATAACTACTCGGTGCATTGCAGAAGATAAAAGCACCAGGGTTGCAAGCCTTTTTTTCCTGTGCCAATGCCCTTCTTGAAAAGTATTTTCTGAGGCGTTTTTAGAAGACATAAGCACTAGGGTGATATACTTTTCAGGCACCGATGTTGTTTGCATTCGATGCCTCGGTGCATGGTATCATATATTGTACGAGCTGATGCTTTTTATTATTATTAAAGCACCGATGCTTTTATCAAGTTAACACATTGGTTCTCCAAACGTTTGTTTCCAATACCAATGCTTTTGTTTAAAGTTATTGCACTGATGCTTTTATATTGGTAGTGCACCAGTGCGATTTGTCCAATAAGCGCACCGCTAAGAAAACATCTGCTGAAACCTATAACCACCAATTTTTTTTTAGTTCTGCTAAAGTTCCATTATCAGCTCCGCTAAAACATCCGTTACCGCAAACAAATGTTGTAGCAGAGGTTTTTCAACAATTTTTGCCAAATTTTTAACACTAAAAACCTCCGTTATAACCTCTGCTAGAAGGTATTTTCCTTGTAGTTCCAACTGCTATTATCCTAGCTATGCAGAGTGAGTGGGAAGATAAGGAGTTTCTCTTTCTCACCACCCACCTTTCTTTGATTTTTGTTCATTAATGTAGAGGCTTTAGGTCATTTATGCAGTCAATACAGTTTGCATGCATTGAGAAAAATCATAGTTAGCAACAATATAAACAAGTTAAAGAAAAGTTGAAACTGCACATGTTGAAATCATCATTTAACATTATTGACAACATTTACTCGCAGATTTCTAAGAGAATTCAAAATATGAGATGTTGAAAATCAAACGACCTCTTTTAAATAATCACAAAATGGATTATTGTTTTTATTTCAATATTTCATTGCTATCCTTATCTCCAAACTCATATACTACTTGGGTAATAACACATGCATGTAACGACTATTACAAAAAAAACAATGTGGATTTTACCCTTGTATGAGATAGGTTGGCACATTGTTGTAGCAATGTCATCACACTAAGAGTGAGATATTGTTAAAATTGTTAATTTATTATAGAAGTTGGTTTTCATTTTTCCAAGAAATCTTTTTCTCCACCCTTTACTAAAAAATTTCATATAGTGCTCAGCTTCAACTCTAAGAAGAAAGAATAATAAGAGGGCCCTCGAACCCGTCATCAATTTGCATTTTTAGTTCTTAAATATTGTATTCATCATTTTTACTTTTCATATATCCAATATAAAATGGATTTTGGATTTTGCAAGTTCATAAATAGTCTCATGAATAGTTCCAGAGAGATAACTTGAATACCAATAAAAGAAGGAAGTACCCACATCATTTCTAAGCTCGAAAAAGAATAAAAGAAATAAGTATGCATACCATTTGCTAGATGGGAACTTGAAGGAGCTCACAATCATGAAGTGACAACAATAAACTTCCATACAAGGGCCAACACATCTAAGTAGGAAAAATGTTTTCACATAAGAAAGACACATCTATCGTCTCTAAACAAATTTAACTTCGACTTTGTTATAGCATTTAAGATGTACATCAAGATAAAATGTTAATGAAGTAATGGTAATTTGTAGATAAAATTAATTCAGTGGTGTGTAATGCAATATAAATATATGACTGGTTTCCTAAGTTTTCCAATTGAAATTTGTTCCTTGCATCAATATGAGGCCAAACAAGGGCTCAAAGTTTATCATTGGTCGAATAAAAGTGATGTAATCATTTGACAAGTTCATGAAAAGTGTTTTATGAAATATTGGTTAAAACTTTAGTTTAAATTTATGAATTTGTGTGCGAGACTAATATAGGGACTAAAAATCAATTACTAATAGTCCCATGTTACCTACGACATGGAATAATAATGGCTACCACTAGTTTCCAACCTATTAATTTAATAATCACTTTCTAACTTCCAAATTATTTAATAGTTATTGATTTTTGACACATTTAATAATTATTTAGTAGCTACTATTGCTCAATCTTTCTATGATAAATTATTGTATAATCTTTCTATGATAAATTTTCTTTAAAGGTGGTAAAAACTATCATAATTAAGTGATCAACTAATATTGAGGATAGTCATCATTGCCTAGTGTCTACCAAGGAAAATTGACTTATATTTGTTATCCTGTCAGAAATGTGCTCACTACAGATGCAGGGGAAGGAGGGGCGGACGGTGAATTAGTAGTGACAAGATCTATATGTATACTTAAATAATAAATCAATTTATTGATTCACAAACACACATTACACCATTAGTATATTAACTCATATAATGCATTAACCAACTGAGTAAATAACAAATCTAAATACCATGATCATCACATGAAAGCCATAAAAAAATAAAAAAAATAAAAAAAATAAAAAAAAATCACGTGCACAATGGACACAAGGATCTATTATCCGGGTCAAAAACCACCCTTTATTGTTATTGCTTCTATGGTTCAAATTTTGTTAATTAAACAAATCATTTACATCATCATAGATGGCTATGTCTAGCAAGGAAGTTTCTCATATTAAATTGACTTTGTGAACACCCATCCACTGGAAGCCTCAACCCCCAACAAGCCTCGCCCAACACCCATTGGACTATGAGAATTATACTTCCTCAACTGAAGCTATCTACTACCATTGGCAAGGAACACCCATCCCTCCTTCACCGAGCTATTTCGATATGTTGATCATTTAGGGCCTCATTTCATAATGTTTCAAACTGGACCCCTTGGAAAAACAACAACAACCTCTGCATTAAAACAATCAATACATGGGCCACCTGCACCAAAATCTATGCAACTCAACTTCAATCAATTCATCAACATCAACTCATCAAACCAATTATCAAGCATCAAATAAAAAAATCAAACAACTCAATTATTGATAATCAACCGGTAGCAAGACCTCTACACATCCAACACATTCAACATATAGACTTAAAACCCTGTAGCAAATCATGACAACATTCTCACATAAAGGATACAACAAAAAATAGTTCCTGCAATCACAAATATAAGTGACATGAAATTCAAACTATACAATGCTCCAACAATCTCTGATCCAAGGGCTCCATACATACTGCATAACCTCTGGAAAAGATTTGCAAACTCTGCCTATGGTTGTAGATCAAAATCTTTGTCTACAATTAGTGAAAACTTGCCTCTCCATGCACCTCATTGTTTTCTAGTCTAAATAGATTATTAATGTGTGTGAACATCTCTAGAAATTCGACCTCTCCATAATTCTTTTCTGGAGGAGATCGCCCTTTGCTCTCTACACAAAGCTCTACTCTGGTCACTTCCAACAATGGTTGATCTTCTCTTCTTTTTAAACAATTTGTGGCACTATCTCCACTACTCACTTCATTAAGGCATTCACACTTCAAAACTCATTTTAAAATGTTGATTTAGTCAATAAGAATCTTCTATGAAGAGTCCCGTACAAGAAACATCATTAAAACATTTAGATCATCCGAGATGTGTGAGGAATGAAAAAAATATTGACTTACAAACACAATTGCTGGCACAACACTGTCAAAATTGGACTATAAGGCTCTAAGTCACATGCATAGGCTTGTCTACCAGCGACTAGAGACTTGCAATCGATCCCATAACCCATCATCCATAACTCCTTGATCAACATCTCTAGCATCTATAAAGCTTGTCTAAGCCATGACAAGCCTCAAAACTAACTTTGCAACCTCTTATTGAGCTCATACATGATGTAGTCATCATAAGTGTAGAAACTAACTGATGAGTGAAGAAGACTGTATCAAGTGGTAGTAATTGTGAAGCTTAATTATAGAAGGGAACTTGATACATCATAATGACCTCTACAACACCTTTAGACATCATCAGGAGCATCAAGGTCATCTCAAGAGAAACACCACAAACATCATATACATGGAGATCTAGTTGTCCAACTAACCATCAAAGCCAACACCATTAAGCAATCAAGAATATGCATATCATCTTCAACACAAGCCCAGGTTGACATTAATGCGAACCATCAGGCACTGCAAGTTTACACTACCATGTTGACATAAATGCTAACTATCACCTCATCACAACATCAATGCCAATAATCTCCCGCTTTGGCATTAATGGCAACCCCATCTGGACCGTCCAAACAACCTCATGAAGAAATGAACTCCTCATTGCCCCCCCTCGCTCTTTTTACATCAATGGAAAAGGGACATACTTAACAAAGCCAACATGTGAATAATGAAGAAAGCACTCCCCCTGTCAATCTCAACATCATGCCAATACAAAGATGATGCAAGCCAATGAATTAATTCTAAACTACACAAGCTCCCCATGAACATATAAAGGGTCTGCAAAAATATCTCTTCGATTGCTGAACATGCTATCTCTGCTATTGCAAGTGCCTCTTTGTCATATGCAAGAAGGATGTTCCTTATATAACAATGATTTGACCAACCTGGGCCTAATGATAAAAAATGAGATACAGGGCATAATACATGGCTGAATGAATGATAATACAAGTCTTCACAAAGCCTCTAACTAGCTGAACTATGACTCCTCTCTCATGTATGAAGGACACACACAAGACCCAACCATGACTCATAAGAAGGATGTGACAATACCTGGCTACTCAAAGACATCGTAATAAACTAATTGATTAACATACTATTTAGCACTAGGGGAAAACTTGAGTAGGCCCAATGGTTAAGAACATGTGTTTCCTCCTAAGAGGTCATAAGTTCAAAACCAGAGGGGGGGTAGATTTTGTACATGTTGATTGATTAATATTGGCATATTGTGATGAGACTTGAGGGGTATCCATCTCCTTGGTGTGGGTCCCCCAAATGATCATTGATGGGAGTGTTTCTAGGTGTCTTGACCCTTGACAGGTCACAAGTTCTTGCTGGTATTGACTTGCAAGATGTTGGTACTAGATACACCAAATTTTAGATCTAAACAAAGCATCTAACATTAATTCCATACATGAGACCAAATAGTATTAGTGATCACACTTTAACATCATGAATCTATGCCATAAATGCACAAACCCCTAAAAAATATTTCTTGACTTCCCATATCATCAATCTCTAATTTATAACTAATTAATCAACTAAAACACTAATAAATCAATTGTATAACACATTGAGAAACCCTTAACCCATGATCTAAAAACATCGTAATAAACTAATTGATTAACATACTATTTAATAACCCATTAACTATCTCAGCAAAACCATTGGCTCATTAACTTAGTAAGTGAAAAATTAATAATCCACTAACTGGTTAATAATCTAATCCCTAATTACTAATCCATTAGCACAATAACTCATTAACTTGGTGCAATTAACACTCAAACCAAATAATTCAATAATTCACTATTTAATTAATTATCTATCCCACTAATCAATGAGCTACTAAGTCAACATACAACTAATAGAGTAATCCCTAACTCACTAACCATGTGTTAACCAATAACATACTAATTTATTAACCTACTAACCATTTAAGTAAATAACACATCAACTATCCACTCACAAATCCACTAAACCATTGATGCCCCTTACAATTAGCATGCAACCACTACAACTACTTGGTATGCACCCATAGAGAACATAGGGGTTTATATGCTAGCCTAACATAAATTAGAAACTAAAAAATATAGCAAGGAAATTAAGGAAATTCAGAAAAGAAAAGACATCAAATTTTCATTTCTTATTCACATAGAGAGCATAATTTATCTTACATGCGAGAGCACAATTCTATCATGTATTATGCCTTATCACATGCTTTTTCTATTTCACACCAGTCTCAAACAATTGTTTTCTCTCCTCTATTGCAGTTGTTCCAACTTCATAATCTCCTTCTATTCTAGTCTCACAAACTCGTTTTCTTTATGTTGTTTTGCTCACAACTACATAACTATCCTCCTGTTCTCCTCTGTTCGCATCTCTTAAGTGATGATTAGAAGGCAGGACCATCATATCAGTTTGGTTTCTTCACTCATTTCCCCAGTCCTATTATCATTTCTTCAGATGTTGAACAACTATGGTGGTTTGACTCCCTCACCAATCACCACTTTTTCATTTGGCTCCCTAGCTAAACATTGCTTTATCAGTTGACCATTTCTTCTACACATAGGTAGTCCATCTATTCATCACGAGTCCCTTGAGACATGTGGAAAAATTACAAGTCATGGTTCTTATAAGTTCAACAAAAATGTATTGTAAAACAACATCATGTGGTATCAACATAAACATAAGGTGGTATTACAAGAATGATTTTGTAGAAGAGGAGTTGCAACAATGCAACATAAAGGCAATGTCATGGCAGGGATGTTATAGCAACGATGTCACAACAAAGTTGTTACAACAACAATGTTGCAATAGAGGTATTACAACAATAATGTCACAACAATGATGTTGCAACAAAGGTGTTGTAGCAATGATGTTGCAACAACACAAAAATAGAATGGTGTTTCAACATTCTTATTCCATATTCTAAGCTACTAACTAAAATAAGTAAATGTGGATTAATTTTGGCCAAGAATGATCCTACATCAGACACCCTTGGTAAGAAAAACATGAGCTCTAATTCATGCAGATGTGTAACCTACATCTCTGATACTACTTGTAACAAATCCCTAATTACACCTTATTTTTTTATTTTTATTCTTAAAGTAAAACACATATGAACTTTTCCTTTGTATTCTTTCTTCATATCTTTACAATTTAGGACTAAATTATTTATTTTGCGATAGTTCTACAAGAATCCTTTTTCAAGTAGCCATGTATTGGATCTTGATATTTGAATACCATATTTTTCTCTTGGCTTCTTTCTTAATATATGTTTTGATTCAAGCTTCTTATTGACATCTTATAAACTTACTAATTTGTTTACATTGCATATGATCGATCATAATACTATGATAATATACTAACCCTCTTATTTTCATGTGTAAATCATTCCATCCTCAGTTTTTGGTGCATTAATACTCATACATTTATAATCCTTCCAATGACATTTTTGATAATATATCATTTCTTTACGCAGTAGTCTATAACGCGACTTTTTGAAAGTCTTTCCGACGAATTTTTCCGGTCAAAATCCGGTAGCAATTCATTGGAATCCCAAGTTTCATAGCTAGTTTCTGAACAATCAATGGCTCCCAGGGGTTTTCCAAGGTGCTAAATCCAAATATGCAGTTAAAAAACTATTTTAACTGCTAAAAATCAAGATTTAACCTCATTTCTTCCGCCGGATTCCGTCACCGGAATCTCCAAAAAGTCGCATTATAGACAACTCCTTTCTTTACAGCTGAACGTGACCGTTATATTCTATGTCTTGGAGTAAAAGTATTTGGGTATCGAATTCCATTGTGGATTTTTGACTTATGTATTGGTTCATTCGAAAACTTATATTAAAAACCTTTATACTTTCACCATGCATAATGGCCTTGTATAGTTATTAATTTAAAAACTACAAATGCACACACACATCCACTGTTACGCAATATATTATTCTTACCTATGTTTTATTTAACCAATGAATCACTTTATTTTGTTTGCTATGATTTATAATTTATATATCTAGTGTGCTCGATCAATAACCTTACTTACACAAGGTCATTGTATCAATTTATGTTATATATTTCATAAACCTTTTAATCTTAGCTTCGATGTGGTATAAGATAATATGAATTTTCTTCTAGATTGTTCCAAGGTTAGGGTTTATAGTGACACACATATTTGTCTCTCCGTGGTGCTAACACGAAGGTTTGTATGAACCTACCCTTTTAACGATTGCGATGAGACCTCTTTAGATCGACAACAATTATTGAATTAGGGTTCTTATTTTGGTTAATGACTACTCCGACAATCATTTGTTTGGTCATTCCTTCAACAGTTCTCTAACACGACTTCGATGCTTTGCAACTTAGGTTATTTAACTCCTTATTATTCTAGGTCGGTGATTAAATAGTGACACCTCTGCCTCTGCAAGTATTCTTTCTTTGAATCTTCTGGGGAAACGAAACCTTGAACCTTTGTTTTCTATGGAGTTTTATTCTCATAGGTAATTGTTTCTCATTATTGTCATTTACATTTTTGTATATTTTCGTTTATATACCTTCCCGGGGTTTGATCCCAAATGTATTCACTCTTTTTATTTCAAGTTTTTGTAGGTACGTTTGAGGGTATTTCTCTGAATTTGTACATGTTCCTTTTTCTTTAACCTAAGCCATCGAATGTGTGAGAAATTAAGGGGTTTCCATTCTCATTCTAAGTATTTCTTCGCCGTGAGCAAGGTCAGAATGTTTTCACCATTTAACTTTTCTCATGGTAACCTCAATGACAATGACTAAAATTAGGGTTTTTTCATAATGTAATCTAGGATTCTTGTAATTCTCAAAATGTTTTTTATTCCGGATTTGTAGGGATTATTGAATTGAGTACATCGGATAACGAGAGATCCAGATTTGTGGTTATCTTTCTAATGGTGACAAAATGACATGTAAGTTATTGCCCCCTAAAGCTAAAAGTTAGAAACTGTATATGAGGATTGAAGTGTTTTATCATGTGAAATTTAAATCAGAGATCAATTGGTTGGAGCCCTGATAATAAACAATCAAGGGTTACAATACAATATAATCATGAAATTATCTTTAAGGTACACATTCCCATACTCAGAATATCATATCAACAACTCTAGAATTAACCATGGGAATGTGAAAATGTCCATATGAACGAATTAAGTCATGACAACGAGGCATACATCATGGATCCATGCATAGATAGACTCAATATGAATATAGGCATCATCATACAGTGTGGATATATACACCAGTCATGAAAATTCCACATAACCTAGATGGATGGAACTAGATCCAGCGTTTTCGTCATTACCACTCGATAATATGACTCTATCTATGTGAATGAATGTGTTGAAGTTTAAAATGGTAGACACCATTTGATTACCAGTCAATGATGAGGACCATTTACAGATGCAAGACTAACCACCAATAATGTCAATAGCCCTCAAGATACGCTATTACAATCTATGAATTGTGAATAAATGATCTAAATTTGAACAATCATAGGATATTCCAATTGTAGGCCAATGATATGAACCAATCATCGAAAGTGAGGAGACCTACCATTGAGGCATGCAAGTTCTAAGGCACTAAAGTGAGTTTCTAAGTCAACTTCCTAGATGATGTATTGATGTCGATAGGAAGTGACTCGTCACGTGAGGTCCTTAATGTATCCCCCATCAACAAATGAAACAAGTATCAAGATTTTTAGTAGTACAAACAAATTTATTCAAGACTGACTTAGGGATGGCCACTGTGAAAGAGGGCTATAAGTATTGCAAAACATTTTAACTGAGGTTGAACTTCGCTTGAACATATTGGCGACACTATATGGAATTGGCAACACTTACTCAATATGGGACCAAAAAATAGTATGAAGACTTTCAAGGAGGTGTAATCAACATGTAGGTAAGTGGATTTCCCAACCCAACCAGACATGAAAGTGAAGGGGTGTCATGTTCAAGAGTGAGTTGCTACCAAATACTAGCTCTATACACTATTTTCTAAATTTTCCCCACCATTTCTGGCAAGTACCTCTTTATTTTTACACAAGCTTGAGGAAGATAAAATATGCTTGTAGTATAAGCTTATCCTTCGAATAAGTCCTTTGAAGTATTTTTAACGTACCCTGGGAAGGAGTGGTTTAGTCTCATAATGATTGATGAGTCCTACACTGTTTATGTTTTATGAGTCGAGCGAAGGGTTAACTCGACTTCTTTTTCACATTTAGAGAGTTGAACAAGATATAAAAATAAAACTCCATAGTGTTATTTTTCGTAATTTTACTCCCTCGAGCCCAAAAAAGTGTAAAATAATACAAGGGAGAACTGTTTTGACCATGATTGCTCAAAGTATGCCTTTCTCATAAATAGTCTACATAGTATGTAAAAGGAGCAAAATTGTACTAGATAGACATTTTTGTATACTTTAATGAGTTTGAAAGAAACAAGTTTACTCGACAATCTTTTCATATTTTGAGATTTTGAAAAGGGCTTAAAGAGGACACCAAGGGGTTCCTTTTTCGTAATTGTCTAAGGAAAAAAGACTAAGCTTGAGATAAGTTTCATTTTTACACAAGCTTGAAACAAAGAAAAAATTGTGTTTGAGATAAGTTTCATTTTTACACAAGCTTGAAACAAAAAAAAAAAAAATATGCTTGAGATAGGTTCCATGCCACCAGCATAATGGCGGAGGATAGTGGTTTAGTTATACCATGATGACCAGAGGAAAATGCCCCCCAATATTTGTTTGATTCGCCCAAGTAGACTAATGGTTACTATTAGGCATATGGAATGAAGGTTCATTTATAAGATCAGGTGAAAGACTTGACTCAACATTTACAAGATCTAGTCAAAGACTCAAATCAATTAGAGTGGGATCTGTTTCATTTTATAACAAGATTGACACAAGAAAATAACTATGCTTATAACCCCTTATTTCATTTTTTTAACGAGATTTAAACAGAAAAGGAATTATACTCATGACACCTTGTTTCAAATTTTAACGAGCTTGACACAAGAAAATAACTATGATCGGAGGTTGGTTTCATTTTTATGTAGGCTTGAAATGAAAATAACTATGCTCAGACACATGTTTCATTTGTTAACAAGCTTGACATAAGAAAATAATTATGACCATGTCACCTTGTTTCATTTTTTAACGCGCTTGACACAAGAAAAGGAACTATGCTCATGACACCTTGTTTCATTTTTTAACAAGATTGACAAAAGAAATGAACTATGCTCATGGAACCTTGTTATGGATTACAAGAGGACAATGCTCTTGAAGGAATACATGCTAAGGGATACACCTCGGTCATGGCTTCTAAGAGGTATTCATCAGATGGAAGAACAATTCTCTGGAAGAGATACAAGTCAAGGGACTCAATAGGGATAGGAAGATCAGGCTCCATTTTCCCCATTGAAGGGTCCACCATATCAAATATTGGATCTAAGTCAAATGAATTTGAGCATACAATGAGACATGAAGGCATGGGACAAGTTTCCACATAATTATCTTGTGGTGGGGGGATTACCACTTGCATATAGGGAAAATTTAGGGAGTTTAGATGGTTGGCAGTCAGATTAGGACCATAAAAAAGTTGGTCAATAGTCATAATGTTTCTATTAGGACAGAAAGACATCACGCGAAACAGTGTGGATATGACAACTTTCATGGCATAGACATAGTCTCGCCCAAGGAGAAAAATGAAATCGAAGGGGCCTTGGACTACCATAACATCAATACAGACAAGTTTTCCTTCCAAGATAATGGGCAGCTGAGGAATGATCCCTAAAGGTTCACCATGCTCTTTAGTTAAAACCCAACAGATTCTAAGTAACAAGCACAAGCTGAGATGAACCAAAAGCTTTCCAAGAGATTGAGGATATAGTGCTATCATAAGCACCTTCATCTGCAATAGTGTGACACGTGTTCTTATCACAAGACTTCACGATGATTTGGAAAAGGATAGGAGAAGGGAGACATGGCTCTTTCAATTTATTCCAATCGAAGGAAATGAACTCAATACGTGGAGGGGGTTCTGTTGAAACAATTGAAATGCCCGTTTGTGTGGTGGAATCTGAAGTAAGAAGAAGAACCTGAGCGGTATTAACTTCACTCTCTAAGGGGAGAGTGAGATCGACCAAAGATAGAATCAAGTATGCCACTTCATCAACCTAAGTGGCATGGGTTTCACTCTCAAGGGAAGAGTGGGATTGATCAAAATTGGAATGGGATCAATCAATTTTTCAACTGACGTTAGGTTGAGAGAAAGCTAATGGTAACCAGTTGGAAGTTGTTGTTGAGAAAAAATAAGTTTTTCCAACAATTCAGAGGCTTTATTCATATGAGGGAAAAGGTGACTTTGATGAATCCCTTTTCATAACCTACAAGGAAACCTAACTTTTACCCTTTTCCCTAGAACCTTATAATCATTGGTTGATGTACCAATGGTAAGTTGATGAGAATCTTTAGACCACACTTGTAAAACCTTAGGGATACTAGGACAATTGATAAGAAGGTGGTCACCCTTACAAAGCTTGCAAGGGTATTTGGTTTTGTGATGTAAGTTGTAGCGTTCCTCAACGTTATCAACAACCACAATAATGATTGGTTGGTTGGCACCTTTATTATCTTGCTTCTTCTTCTTCTTATCCTCCTGGTTACTAGCATTAATACTTTCACTAGGTGAAGAAGAAGAAAGGGAAGAAGACATGATGGGTGAAGAAGGTAAAGGGTCAACAAGGGGTTAGTGTTGTTGAGGTGAAGTAGCTTGGGTATTTGGGACCAATGAGGTTGAAAATGACTTTGGTAAACATATCATGAATCTAGGAAGAGACAATGTAGCCATGTAAGGAGGACCAATATTTCCAAAGCAAGGCAAGGGATTAAGTTCCTTGTTAAAAGGGGTTCCTTGATTGGTAAATTTAGAACTGTTGCCATTAGATTAAACCTAAGGTCTACTAAACAATGAATTTTAATTAAGAATTTTAACAAGATAAATTAATCAAATTCACAATTTACACCTAAGGTCTCGCTAAAAAGTAAAAAAAAAAATATAACACATGATAAAAAATCTAAGGAGTCAAAACCATGCAAAAAAACTTTTCACAACGAAGTCACTAGTTGGAGATGAAACCAAACATGTAAGAAATCAATGTGAAAAGTGTCTATAAATAGAGCGAGTGGACACAATTATGCTGACAACCTGTTTAATGGTCATGACCTAGCATAAGTAAATTCACATATACCATCTCATGTGAAGTACCCTCCAAGAAGGCCCAAGTGAGTCTCGCCAACATCTATTATAGAAATAGAAGGGACTTCCCGCCTGTTGTCACCTTGGGTAAAAGGTCTAGGATTATGGTAACTAAGGTTGCCACATACAACAAATTGACCTGGAGGAACGATCGACAATCAGACGTACATGTAAGGGTAGGAAACTGTAAATCCCATAATCCCCTTCAGAGTTTCCTCC
This sequence comes from Pinus taeda, assembly GCA_000404065.3. Taxonomy (NCBI): domain Eukaryota; kingdom Viridiplantae; phylum Streptophyta; class Pinopsida; order Pinales; family Pinaceae; genus Pinus; species Pinus taeda. Next base: position 10,988 of record APFE030262951.1, on the reverse strand, counting down.
CAGGTGATCCCCAAGTATCTTTCAACACTGTTAAAAAATGTGCAAATCAATGAATCATAACCAATGAAGCAAGGCCAATTACTTCACTGGGTCCAATATGACCTCGTGCTTGAGTCCCTTGTTAGAGAGCTTCCCAGAGCCAAATTGTAAGAAATGGATTTACTCCCTACTGCAAGATACTAATGTTTGTTTGTAACTTTGGAAATTTAACTCTCTCTCCTATTCCAAAGCCCTATAGTCTAATCTAATGTAGGTGTAATGAGCCCTAAAAATATAAAAACTCTAATTTATTTTATTAGTGTTTTTTCTTTAAGTTGTTTTTACTCCAAAGGGTGATGGAGATGAAACTGATGATATTTTGATGACCCAAGCGCTAATGCAACAAATATGATAATCCAAACTCTTTGATTTAATGAATACTAACTAGAGTAACGAGCAAGAGGTTTCAAGCAAAGAAACAAGTCTAAAATTCAAATAAAGAAACATGAACCATTTTTTTTATAGTGCAAATCAAAGAAAATGCAAAATACATGATTCTTATATCCCTTAAAATCCAAGCTAAAAAATGCCTCACCAATGAAATATGATACATTATTTTTTTATTTTTTTTGAAAAGAAAATATTCAATGGAAAGGAATACGAACTTTTTCAAAAAACAGTCCAACAAATAGATCTTTGACAAAGTAATTTGAATGCAAAAGAAGATTGCAAATACTTCAATCAACAAGTAAAAACTAATTACATCAAAGGAATCTGAATGGAAACTTTTAACAAACAAAAGGATTTTCCATGACAAGCCAAACAAACTAACAAGCTCAAATTAATATATTTTTTTGTGAAAATAATCTAAAATTATTTATCATAGACATAAAGAATTCTTTGATCAGAACACTAAAAGAAGAAAGATTCTTACAACCAATTTCCAGAAGTAAGAATCCATCTTTTAATAGATCATCAAAAGTAATTAATTCCAAAATCCTAAATATGTAAAGATAAACAACTTACACAAAAATACAATTAAACATGACAATTCACGCTAAGGTTTACTTTTCTCAGATAAATAACATATTCAGGAAATGACAAGGAAAAACAAATTTCAGACCTAGCACGAAAAAACCCTAAAATTTTCACTTTTCTAAGGTTGTCATAGGTAGACTATTCACACGAGTGTGGTGTCGCAGTTATAACACAAGCGAGATGTGACAATTGTCACTCTATTGCTAAAAGTAGAGTGCGACAACTATGATACACAAAGAAAAAATAAAAATGATCAAAAGGTCCAAAAAACCATGTTTTAAGAATCAAAATACACTCACTAGAGGTACTGGAAGGTAACAAAAGGTAAAGGAATCCACTAAAGAACTAAACGTTCCCCAGTGGAGTCACCAAAATTGTTTGGTGGAAAAATCGCTCTTGCAGACAAGAGAGATCTCCCTAGATTGACAAATCAAATCTACAACAAACATGACAATGCATACTATCCTTATCTAGTAAATTTTGAACAAGACTTGCTTAATGAAATATGTCTTCACTTAAATCCTCTTCCTCCTTTATTTCGTGCTCCAATTCAATATCTGAAGACTAGAACCAGCAATAATAGAGACATACAAAAGGGACAAAGCATACTATGAATGAATAAGTTCAAACAAATACGAATAAAAAGATCAAGAAGCTATGATACATTGAATCCAAATGATAAGCAAATCATGTAAGAAAAATAGGATATGTTGTATTAACAAATAAGAGGGAGAGATTACAACGCAGACCTTGATGTCATAAGACTCCACTCAAATATCTCCAATTATTCCTTTGCAGAAAACCCTTCAACCTCAATTGGACAACATAAGGGCATAAACCAAGTACTTCAAAATCCAACCCCTTCCCCTTTGACTTGCACTATGTTTATAGGAGAGGAGAAAAGGTTGGAGATCCATTTTTCATGGGATGAGATCTGCAAAAATGGATAATAGGTTCTGTAATGAGCGGGATTGGATCCATCAATCTTGGGACGAGGTCCAGATAGGCAGGTTCTCAAGTCCATGTTGTTGGGATAAGATACCTCAACAAGGATTCTAGAATTTAGTTTTTGTTTTCACCCATGTAGAAAGGTTGTTGCACCTCTTAATGGATAAATGTGCCACAATGCTAACAGCTCGTAATGATTCAACATGATTTGTCGTTGTTTTCTAATGGGGAAAGTGCGACAATGACTGAAATTAGGATTTTTTTTCATAATGTAATCCAAGATTCTTGTAATTCTCATAATGGTTTTTCTTCCGAATTTGTAGGGGATTATTGAAAAGTGTACATCGGATAACGAGAGATCCATATTTATGGTCATTTTCGTAATGGCAACAAAATGATGTGCACTACACGGAAATGACCCTTTAGTGGAGGCTTTTGTGGAAGCCCCTATAAAAATAGCCCAAAAATCCATTTGTAATGGAGGTCACTAGCAGAGTTGGGTGGGTGAATATTTTAGTGGATGTTTTCTAACATTGTGTCTATAAAATGATAACGCATCAATGTGTTACTGTAATTATATGCATTGGTGCTTAATAACATATGGTGCACTGTGGCAGAGTTATTTTCTTATAAAAATAAAAAAAATAATAATGTGCTAAGTACATAATGCGCACTAGTGCGTATACTACTCGATAGCACTGGAAAACTATTAAATTTAAAAAAATGTTGGTTGTAAAATTCATTTTGCCTAGTCTGGTGCTATACTCTCATGACACCCCGGTGCTAAACCCGTATACGAATGCCCCAATGCATAAACAATATGATGCACCATTGTGGGGTTTTTAATTTAAAAATAACGACGTGTTGCTTATATTATATGCACTAGTGCCATTAATTGAACTTAAAGCCCTTGTGCTTAATATAAAATGGTGCACTGTCGCAGGGTTATTTTTATACAAATAAAAACAATGGTTCACTATGTATATAAGGCGCATTGGTGCATATACTATTCGATAACACCAGACAAGGGTTAAATTTAAAAGTAAACTTAGTCGTAAAATTCACTTTCATCATTTCGATGCTATACTCACATAAAGCCCCGATGCTTTTCATTTTTACGAAAGCCATGGTGCGTAAAAACATGGTACACCATGATACTGTTTTTAATTTAAAAAACATCGGTGCACTACTCATATAATAAGCATCGGGGCCATTAATAGAAATATATGTCTAGGTGCTTAACAAACAATGGTGCACCATTCAAGGGTTATTTTTTAAAAATAAGAAATAGTGGTGCACTAAGTAACTTTGGAGCACTGATTCATATACTACTCAATAGTACTAGACTAGTGTTAAATTTAAAAACAAATGTCAGTCATAAAATTCATTTTCACCATTCTGATGATATAATTCCATGAAACCCCGATGTTATTCCCTTTTCCAAGTGCCCCAGTGCATGTATAACATGGTGTACAATTGCAGGGTTTTAAATTTAAAATTAGCGGTTTGTTAGGTGAAACTGGAGCACTAATGTGTATCTACTCGATCACATAGGACAAAGGTTAAATTTAAAAAAATTCGGTCATAAAATTCATTTTTACCATTTTGGTGCTATACTCCCATGAAGCATCGGTGTTATCCTATTTTGAAACGCACTGGTGCATAAATAAGATGGTGCATCGTGGTAGGTTTTTTTATTTAAAAATGGTGGTGCACTTCGTAAATAATCCTCACTAATGTGTGGGATACTCAAGCACATCAGAGTCAGGTAAAATAAAAAAACACATCAACCGTAAAATTCATTTTTACCATTTGCAATGTTATAGAGCTCTCAAGCACCAATGCTACTTTTTCTTCTATGAAGCGCCTTGCCATCAGTGCTTCCCTTTCTTGACATCCTTCTGTATATTTCTCACTGTGTGCCTTTCGAATTTTTCAAATGGTGGTCAATTTTATTTATTTATTTATTTTTTTCCATTTACGTGGCAACCATGCCTCCCCGATGAGAAAATGTCTAGGTAATGTCCATGTTTCTTGCTAACTTAAATTTTTAGCAGAGTAGAATTGAAAATTAAGATATATATATATATATATATATATAATATATATAATATATATATTAATATATATATATAATATATATATATATATATATATAACTTAAATTTTTTTTCTACGCGGTGAGTTCGTAAGGTTTGGCTCGCACTGTTCACGTTGCACCTCGTAAATTTACAGGGTGCACAATAAATTGGTGCGTAATGTTAACACACCTTAGCTTTTTAATATTATTCAGTGCTTTTGGTAAATGGAAACGCACTAGACCGTGAAGTTCCATTATACACCACTTTAAAAGTTATAATTTTAATGACTGTGCAACTAATAAAAGTAACTTCCTGGTGCGTTTATTTTTACCAAAATAGATCACATAATTTTAAAAAATTATAGCTCGATGTGTTTGTTAACCTGAACGTTTTGGTGCGATGTGTCAACGTAATATTAACACACATGTGTGAAATGATATGTATATGCACCACATTGAAAAATAAACATAACTAATTTTATGTATGTATGTGAACCTAAAGCGATGCATCAAGTTGATGTATGCACCATGTTCGATGAATTCCTATTTTTTGGCTCTCTCTGTTCAATGCATTCCTATTTTTTTAGCACGTCGTGGTTGTTGTTGTTGTTGTTTTTTTTTTTTTAATTGAAATTTATATGTCCATATTTATAAAAACATTTTTCATTTAATAAAAAAATTAATGTATTAGGTATGGGGCTTATGTATTTTATATGTCAATCATGCAGAGACATCAATTGAGGGATGAGTGATAGAAGTAAGAGAAAAGGGTCGACTAATACAATGTGGTATGATAGTGGGAGGCATGAGAGAGGGAAAGAGATTTATACCCTCTCCCTATTATAGCAACGACCCAAGGCCTCTTGAGGAATCTAGGCCTACTTGAGTACTATGAGGATGCTACATCCTTGAAGGGGCACCTCGGGTTGTTGGTACAACTGATCCGTCGATGGGATGTCCATCGAAAGGCTTTCTGTGTTGATCCTAACATGTGGTATCAACCCACTGAGGAGGAAATATATTTTATCACTAGCCTATCCAAGAGAGGGGAGGATTTTCCCCAGTTCCTTGATGTCCACCATGGTGTTGTAGCAAAGATTCGTCTTATCTACTCTCAAAGATACGTTGGGGATCACGTAGTTTCTTCAACAAATTTTTAGGTGTTTGGTGGACAGATATGGATCACTTATTTTGGTGTAGAGGAGGTTAGGTTCCTCTCACTATTAGTGACTACCATTGCACACTGTACTAGTGATGGGAAGTGCATTAGTTGCCCTATTTTGTTTTATGTTGATTCTTTGATACAAAGGCCATGTTGTATTACATGGTATGCCATTTTTTTGCAGCGATTTTGTATAGATTTAGATAGATATCATGCTATGATACATGGGAGGTTGAACTTCCCTTTTGCTTCAAAGTTGTTTTATTTAATTTTTGAGAGGTTTTCGGAGACGCGGCCTACTTTTGACTTTAACCCTCCTAGGATGATGATTGACTTATGGATGCAGATGCGGGGCGAGATGATGCTTAAGAGGGATCAACTGAAGCATCCATACAATATTTCCACCAATGCATTGGGGCTAATAGTCAATGAGGCCGACCAGTTCGTCATGGTGTTGTGTCCTTACGCGGGGATGGATTGACGATAGTGTCCCAACATCCTCTTCACATAGGATGAGCCAACAAATTATAGAGGTAATATTAATGTTTTATTTAAATTAATTTAGTTTCATTTTATTGTATTAATTAATTATAATAAAATTGATTCTAGCATGTTCTTTAACTTGTTTTATTAAATTGTTTAGTGAAATCGTTTAATTACTATTGTGTACTATATATTTAGTATATATTATCACATTCATTAAAGACATGCCTCCTCCCCCACTGAATGCAGATGTGGAGATGGTTGAGGCCTCGACAAGTGAGGGGCATCCTCGGATGCAGATACCCACAGGCATGTAGCTGCGTAGGCCTGATATTAGATTCTAGATGGATTTGGGAGACCAACTCTCTCTATTTTTTGTTGAGGGAGTCTGCCTTGTGACGGCTGGAGACATCAAGGTAGATCCTAGGATCCTAGAGCTCTAGAGGGACTTGCCACATAATATGATGAGTCTTATGCATCATATCATTTGAGCTACCAAGCTATTGACAGTGAGGAGGGATGGCCATGCAACAGATACACAATCTTCACACAGTACTACCCTATCAGATGATGATTAGGGTGGTGATCCTTCTGGTAGTACTCCACCTCCTCCTCCTTCACCTCATGACCCACTGCTTGTTTCTCCTTAGAGAGAAGACCAACCACCTCCTCCTCCACCTCCTAGTTCGACCCTTGTGGCAATTGACCATCCATCGCCTTCTGCTACAGACTAGGCCTCCACTAGTATTGTTGTAACCAGATATTTTATAGCAGTGATTTGACTTGATGAAATTATTTGACTACTTATACATGTGGTGCATTTTTTTGTTCATGTTGATGTACTTAATTTATATGTTAGTGTTGATGTGTATATTGTTAGGTCATGTTAGATATGTTCATTTAATGTTCTTGCAGATAGATGTGTATGTTGTAGCAGTTATTTGACATGAGATGCATATTTGAGGACGTGTGTGGTGATGATGTTAGACAATGTTTGTGTTTTGTTAGATGTGATCACGACGATGATGTCCTGTTAGATTATTAGATTTGTGTGCTAGCTAATGACATTTATATGTGCTAGAGGTGTATATAATTAGATGATGTTAGCGAATTTGAATGTGTATTTTAAATTATGTTTATGTTTGTTAGATGGTTATCATCATGATGTTTATTTTTATGAAATAATATTTATTATAGATTATGTATTGGTGAACTTATAAAAAAAATTAATATATGAAATTACATGCAAAACGACTTACTTTAAATAAAAAATGCAAAGATATTTTTATAAATTACAAATTTTAATATGGTTGAAACTATAATTATAAAATTACCATAAATATTTTTCTATTGGGTAGATAGTTCATACATATTCATTCTAACTAAATTCTTATTCAAACATGGAATGTGAGTAGCATAGTCCCTACCTATAGAAATCATAGAAAAAAACGTTTATAAAACATGTCTAAAAAATATGCACTACAAAACAAAATCAATTTTACACAATTAAATTGTACAAACCTCTGAACAAAACTACCTTTCTAGTCATAGTCAAGCATAGAAATTAGAAAATTGTGACCTATACTTATAATACAAGAGTTAGACAACATCTAATTAATATTTGCAATTAATTTTCGAAATGTATATTGCAACACATAATCATTAAATAAAAATTTCAAAATATTTATAATAAAATTAAAATATATAGATTGAATGTGTCGTAAAACCAATTATAATTAAAATAATGTCAAAAACTATTGCATTTTTAAAAATAACATTAACAATTAATTTGATTTTATAATTTTAAAAATTAAAGTTTATTTAATTAAATAATAAAATATGAATGAAGAATCTTAAAAGATATATTATTAATATAATTATCATTTAAATAATTAATTTAATATGTATTTAAAATTTTTAGTTATTCCTTTTAATTTCTAATGTTTAAATTAAATAAATAAGAAAATGCAACGCAATAAACTATTATCAATAATATTTATTTATAAAAATATAAAAATAATTTTTCTTAAGTTTATGATAAAATTTAATCCCAATTTTATAATTTTTTAAGTCACAATTTTTTTGAGTGTCTTTAGTGCAACTTTTTGGAAGCTTTCTTAGGTCTAATTCTCTTCTCTAAAATCCGGCATAACAGAATTTATTGAAATCACAAGTATGATGGTGTAATCCCTCACACATCGAAGTGGCCAAGGTGGTTTTAGAGTGACTGAAAAGCTAGTTAACTAACACAAAATCAAGATTTCACCTCAAAATTTTTTCCGTTGGATTCGACACCGAAAAGTCAAGAAGTGCACTAAAGAGACTCCTATTTTTTTATAATATCTTAGATTAATATCAATTTAAAAATTCTATTTTTAATAAAATTTAATTTATGGCTAAAATTATGAGAATTTTAAGCAATTTAAATTTAATGTTTATAACAACTCTTACTAATTTAAATTTAAATTTAATATCTTACTAATTATATAAAATGCTAACAAGACGAATAAAAAACAATATAACTAGTATGAGATCTATTATCAGGCGATATTGTTAATGTGATCTTGATGATGATACTTTGTTAAACTATTAGATTTGTGTGCTAGCTAATGAGATTTATATGTGTTAGAGGTGTATATAATTAGGCGATGTTAGTGAATTTGAATGTGTATTTTAGATTATGTTTATATTTGTTACATGGTTAGCATCATGATGTTTATTTTTATGAAATATATATTTAATATAGATTATATATTGATGAACTTATATCAAAATGTCATATATGAAATTACATGCAAAAAGACTTGCTTTAAATAAAAAAAGGCAAAGATATTTTTATAAATTACAAAATTTAATATGATTGAAACTATAATTGTAAAATTACTATAAATATTTTTCTATTGTATAGATAGTTCATACATATTCATTATAACTAATTTTTTTTCAAAAAAAAATTACATATTAATAAATGTTATTTTCCATTGCACTATTTACTCATTTTTAAATAGACTCTTCTACCCTAAAAATTGTTATTATAAAAAAGTTATGATCTCCAATCATAAGCATTCTAGTGGCCCTAAAATTTTATGGATGCAAATATTCCTATATTTGTTGGTTTTTAAGTTATTTCATAAGTTCATTGCTATCAATTTTTTAGACTACTTCATTAATTGCGGTCTTGGTCAATAATGGTGGCATAATTTAAATATTTCCAAAAACAATGATAAAATTATGTAAACTAACAAACAACTATGTTGAAAACAAAATTATCATAAAACACAAATTAAACTTATCAAAAACTTAAAATTAAACAAATAAGTTAAAATTTTAAAATTTAAATTATAAAGTACACAATTGGAAATACTTAGTTTTAAGTGTAAAAACTTTTCCATTGGAGAAAAAAAAGCATGTAAAAATATTTGTGAATCTTACCAATTATATAAAATGTCAACAAGATGAATAAAAAATAATATAATTAGCGAAATAAAGAAAATAAAAACATGCAACAATAGTATAAATGATGAAATAACACAATTACATATCACTCTTCGTTGTCATCACCTCGATTATCTTCCTCGCTTGGCATGATAACATTGTTGTCCTCAAAAATATGTCTTGATCTAGGGTTGTGTCTTAATAGAACCACCAATCCATATCTAGATTAAAAACACTTGGTTGCAGTGTTTGGGGAAAACATAAGGCTCCTTCGCTTCATGCTTCATCTTTCTAGAGTTGATACATATCTGCCCACTATCACAATCTTTCTTTACATTATTCTGATCAAAGGGTGTCCCACCACTTGCACCTAAAAATAGCACATTGTAATGAAGAGAAATCCACTTCAATGATCTCTTATATCTTTCTGATGTAACCTAACGTCCCCTGTATTAGATTATGATCGCGGTGGTTAGCACGACTATATTGATCGAACTTGACTTCCCTTTGCAGTCTTGTGTCATGCATCCATCATTGACATCCTCAGTGTGAAAATGATGTCCATATGCCCACACTGATGGGAACAAATGCACCTATAAAAAGTGAAAAAAACACTATGTCATGTGTTTAATAACCCGAATATAATTAAAATATAAAATATGGATATTACAATTCAAAGGCTCGTTATGAAGTTAAAAATGTACAGAAAGATATTATTACCGAATTGTTGCACCTAATCCCTATGTTTAGTGCACCCCCTTAAACACGCGGGTAATAACCAGATGCACCATATTTATCTTCGACTTGGTTAACAACCCATCTGTTGGGGCATATCATTGACATATTTTATTTTAAATGATCAGGATAAGGCATGCTTCTACCATTCAATCATCTGAATTCTTTCCTGTCACTGCCCCATTTCCTCCTCTTATTTTCGTACAATGTGACCCATGGCTATGTCGCTTCTGAATTGTAAAGAATGAATTTGTTAATGGCTTCAATTTCTGAATTCGCTGATGAAATCAAACCAACATATATAGTATGTATGAACTCAAAATATACATTATAAAGTTCAATGTGAATAGTTAATATGTATAAATTGATAAGTCACTCTTTATCACACACATTTTTCCATTCGTTTGGAGAAGCTCCCCTTCTGTTTTGTCTTCATCCGTTTCGTCCTCCAAAATCACCACACCTGGTGTGTTGTTTATTTGCTTAATGTACTCACTAGCATAATACAAAGACATACGATATGTACCCCTCTGCCATAGACCCCTTAGGTTTTTCCCCGAACAAAACCTTTTAATTTCTTCATGTACCTCTCTAAGAAGAACATCCAACAACAAGAAACCACCCCAACTAATTCAACCTCTTCTACTTGGTGAATTAGAATATGAACCTGCAAGTCCATGAAACTCGTCGGTCATTCCTTCTCAAACATGCAATCAATCTCAACTATCTCTTGATGCGAATGTGAAATGTTAGCCATATGAATCTCCTTTGATGTTATCCAATGTATAAATGTAGATAATTTAGGTATGGCATGTCGTAGGTCTTGGGGGAAGACATGGTTCACACACCCACGCACGAGTATATGATAATGATGCTACAAAGTGAACACATAGAAAATAAATTATATTATATTTGATGGCATACCAATAATAAAAAATAATAAAATCAATTTTTTGACATACATACTCTTATAAGGTTAAATTGGTCATGCAGTTTCAACCCCGACAAATGGTCTTCCACAGTGAAGCAACGTCTTAGTGAAGACCCATATAAAGGAGGAATTTTCACACCCGTTATAACTTTCTTTTCCAAAGAAAGATGATCTTTCTTTAAAATCCATGGGACATC
>APFE030262946.1:0-72745 GCA_000404065.3 Pinus taeda | reverse complement strand
GTTATTTATCTAGTCTTGTATGTGGATGATATGTTACTGGTTGGAAATGACAAAGAAATTATCGAGGATTTGAAGACCCAATTGTCCTCCAAATTCGACATGAAAGTTCTTGGTGCTGCAAACTATATTTTGGGCATCAAAATTAAAAGAGATCGGGCAAAGAGGAAGCTTTGGTTAAACCAGAGGAAGCATGTTGAGACAATACTGCAGAGGTTTAATATGTACGATAGTAAATCAATGAAGGTTCTTATTCCTATAGGTGTGAGGTTATCTGCTAAACAGTGTCCCAAGACACAAGAAGAGGAAGAGGACATGTCCCGTGTTCCATATCCAAGTGTAGTCAGTAGCCTAATGTATGCAATGGTCTGTACTAGACCAAACATTGCACATGAAGTGGGAGTATTGAGTAGGTTTATGTCAAAACTAGGGAAGGAGCACTAGACAGTAGTGAAGTGGGTTTTCAGGTATTTGTGTGGCACTAGTGATTATGGTTTGTGCTACCAAGGAAGACTAGGATTGGACAAAGTGTTGGATATTTGTGGCTTTGTTGATGCTCACTGGGCTAGAGATCTGGATCAGAGAAGATCTATAATTGGGTATGTGTTCAACCTATTTGGAGGTGCAGTCAGTTCGATGAATAAGAAACAATATGTAGTGGCACTATTAACTACAGAGGCAAAATACATGGCAACCACTCATGCAAGCAAGGGAGTAGTTTGGTAACAGAGATTGTGTTCAATTATGGGGTTAGTATAGGAAGCTATAGGGATAGACTGTGAAAACCAAAGTGCAATTTTCTTGGCAAAGAACCCTGCATATCATTCAAAGACAAAGCACATTGATGTTCAATATCACTTTGTGAGGGATATGATAGAAGACACAAAGGTGTTGCTGGTAAAGGTGGACACTTTGAAGAATACTGCAGATGCATTGAAAAAATTTGTGAACTCTGAGAAGTTATCTTTCTGTAGAGAGATAATGGGCATTTCAGGGATGGGAAAATGGCTAAGCTTGCTTGTGGCCCCCTATGGAAAGAAAACAACAAGTGGGAGAATGTTGGGTTGTGTTATATTCTTTCTACGTAGTTAACAGGGTTTTGAAGGGCACACGTAAGCTCAATTTATGGGGTAGACACTTTAGTTAGCTACATCGAGGTGGAACGACTCTTCTTCAAAGGACCACGAGGTAAGTACATTAAATGATTAAATACTCAGATTAATATGCTACTGTGTGAAAAGTGGGTTATGCGAATCGTTTGATGTTTGGGTCTATGTGAAGTGGGAGGATCTATAGAAATGAAGGTAGCGTAGAGATAGAAATGGGCCCCTTGATTTCATATTGACGGGAAAGGAAGGGAGAGCTCGCAAAAGTTTCACCAAGAAGTTTGATCAGTTTGATAAGGTAGAGAATTCTGTGTAGAACACCTATTGGGTTTTGTTATATTCTTTCCATGTAGTTAACAAGGGGTTTGAAGGGCATCGTAACCCCACTTTATGGGGTCCGAGGTAGTGCCCCCAGAAAATTTTGGTTTTGGACCCTATGTTAGGTTGGGCAGACCCACCTATGGTTTTTTTCATGATTTTCGCACATGTTTTTTTGGATGTGATGGTTTTCGGTCCATGGTATTGGGCGCGATGGTTTTCAGTCCATGGTATTAGACGCGATGGTTTTCGTTCCATGGTATTAGATGCTTCAGAATGTATAAATATTCATTGTAAAATTGAAAGGAACATAATGAAAAGTCAAGCTGGTAGTACTGGTTTTAGGATCTAGGGGAAAATCTCTATGTATATGTGTTTTATGTGTTGTGATCTCGCATTGTTTATTTTTTGTGTTTTAGAATTCATATGTAGGTAATTTCTGTACGGGTTTAAAACCTACACCACCACCAATTTCACCATCTTCATCCCCATCTCTGCCTACACCACCTCCTCCACCACCATAGTTCAATACAGAAAGTGCAATAAAGTTTCCAATGTTGAAAGGAGTAGGGAATGAAGATATGGACCAATTTTTGTTCATGGTAAAGGTTGTGTTAGTGTTGGTATCTTCATCCCTCCACCAGTGATCAAAATTCTCTTGTTCCATTGCATTTTAGGTGTCTCATCTAATCAAATGCATTCCACTAGGATCATGGATCATCTAATGGTAGTGGCATATTATCAATGTTTCCCTCATGATCTTTACCTGCTGGCCCATTTTGATACATTCAGGTCCTTTAGAGTGATTTTTTGTCTTTACATCTACAAAAAGTCATTTTTAGGGTTTCAGGTCTCATTATGTCTAAGGTTTGTCCTCAAGGTCTTGTAAAAGCTCAATAATGGTCAACAGGCACATGAGGTGGTCAAATAAAGTCTCAGGATCAAAGATTTCAATAATGACATTCTCAGTAATTGATTTTTCCTCAAAACCTTGTTTTGAGGAAAAAGAGAGTTTATTGTTTTATGTATAAAAATTTCATGTAATTTCATTTCTCCTATACGTAATAAGTTTGAGTAGCAGCCCTGGTCACCTTGCCAAGCTCCTGCATTTCAGCTCTTGCAAAAGAGTCAAAAATTCAAAGAATTTAGTCCATCAAAGGCAAAAAGCAGTTAAAATGCTAGAACAGAGTTTTAAAGAACAAGTGAAAAGAAAACTTTAGAAAAGTGGATTTTTGTAAATAAAATTAAAGTCTAAGGGTATATAAAGTGTTTCTTATGTTCAAGACACTATTTGTGCCAAAGAGTGAGAGAACAAAGGCGAAGTTGCGTTTTTGAGGCGAAGAGGAAAAAAATGCAACAAAATTGTGCAAAGCTCCTGGTGTGGTGCACCTAGGTTGAGGCACGGTGCACAGAAGCTCGAAATACATTTAAATTTAAATGGGCATGGTGTACCAGAGAAGTGTGGCATATCAAAGAAGTGTAGTGCACCTGACTTTTAAGCCCAAATCTCATCCAAATGACCTCTTCAACCTCCAAAATATTGCAAGCTTCATTCAAAAAGTAAGTTAAGCATCCCACAGTGCCTTTGCAAGAGATTTTTATCCTCTTTAATGGTGTTTCAATAGGTGAAATAGAAACCCTAGTTGGCTCCACAGTCACATTCAAAAAATTGTCTAGGGTTTCAAAATGGTCATTGTTGCAATTGGCTCCATTGCATCATTTTCACATCCCTTCACTACATTTCCCTCATTTCATTTTCCCTCCCTTTTCTCATTCACATTCATCTATCCCCCTATCCCCAAAACTAAAAACCCTAATACCTAATTCCCACTACTCCTAAACCTTAATTTTCATTCCCAAAACCCTACCACCCCCAAAAACCCTACAGTTAGCATATAATCCCTCGCTCACTATCCCAAATCATTAATCTCTTTCATTAAATAGCAAACACCTATTACTGATATAAAATCTCTTCATACTCATTGCTTAAAAGCAAGCAATGGCAATTATGGAGACAGATTCACCTTATGTCAGAGATGAGGAAACAGTGAGTTATTCCTCTAAAGAATTTCATGCACCTAGAAAACCTCACAATGGAGGCAAACACATCAGGGAGGAGCCCACTACACTTACAGAGCTATTGGATTGTCCTCTTGCTGTAGCATGTTTCAGACATCAATATTGCTATCAGTTTTGCGAGATGGTGGAAAGATTCAAATACCACCATGAGCTTGCTAGATTGTTTGTCCTCCATCTTCACAATGGCCAGGTCAATTTGGTAGGTGTTACATTCACTTTGACACCTGAAACTATAGTTGAAGCAATAGGTATTCTGAATGTGGGATAGCAATGGAACAAGAGAAAACTGGTTGACAAAGAGCATTATGAGCCTTATATCAAAGTTGTCTATCAGAAGCAGATCAATAGAGTTTTCCATTTTAGGTACCTACAAGACACATATGCTCCATTGATGAAGCTCATTCTCAAATATTTCAGCTGTGAAGGAAGATTTTCTCGCTTGTACACCTACCGTATTAGATTATTGATGCATTTCACTAGGGTGAGGATGATGAACCTCCCCTATTTCATGTGCCGGAAAATTGATAAAATGACCACATTAGTGAAAAGAAAACCTCCTCATCAACAATACAACAACATTTATCACTTTGCATTGATCAAGATTGTGGTTTCACATTAGCTAAGTTTGTTTAATGTTCCATGGGATGATTTCATTTCACATGAGGTTTTCACAAGTCCTCAAGTGACCCCAACAGCTTTTCATGAGGCAGGAGGGCCTTGACATCAACAAGAAGTGCATGAGACTCAAACCACTAGTGTGCCAATATTCATCACTTACCAAAAGGGGACAAGGAGGCTATTTGCAGCAGCAAAAGGAGTACTATCTCCACCTGGGGTGGAAGGGGTCTCATTTCCTTCAATAGAAAAGTAGATGCAGGAAAAAGGTAAACAACGGGTGCATGATGAGGGGCCTTTGGAAGGTCAAGAGAGAGATTTCGTTCTCATTCAGGATGAGGACACTGATTTAGGCCCCCAAAGCTCAAGACTGAAAGAGATCATCCAGGAACAAGAAGCTGACATTCATGCCTTAGCTCTTAACTCGGAAAGAGCTAAGTGGATTGTCAATTATCTTGAGCAAAGGAACAAGCAGCTAGAGGATCAACAGACAATCATGGAGCTGCAAAACATAAGAGAAAACCGACACATAGCCAATACGAGGAAAATCAAATTGACACCAGTAGAGCAAGAGATTGAAGCTGGACATGAATCTTGGCTAGAAAGGGCAAACATGCACTTGTAGAAGCTATTGGAGAAAGAAAACAAAGAGAAAAGGATGTTGAGGCACATTTCCTATCACTATTTGGCGAGAAACAAGATTTGCAAAGTGAGAATAACGACCTTGAAGGCCAAATTGAGGAAAACTTTGAGGAGGAAGAAAGACCAAGATAGACTCAAAATCTTGGCTGAGGCTTCCTTAGCCCAACATAGTACTTGATGTAGGTCACCCGGCCCAAATTTCAAGAAATTTGGCACACTTTTTGTCAATTTTGAATTTTTGAAGCAAAACACAGATTTTTCTGCTTGGTGCATAGTGCCACCCAGCACTTTGTTTTCCTAGGGACCTCCTCTTGAGGAAAACTCTACATTTTTGGATTCCTCATGAGAAATTATGAATGCCCAGAAATGGGTAGAAAGTTTTGTCAAGCTTTGAGTTTCAAAAAGGGTAAAAAACACCTCAAAAATGCCCTTTCTACCCCTTCTTGGCCACACAGGAAGCAGTGTTGGGAGAACTCACTTTTGGACGGGAAAATGGACACTAAATTCAGAAATTCCACCTATTCGGGAAAGTGCACTGACAAACCCTTCCAACAAGCCCACTTGGATAAAATTTTGTGCTAGAAAAGGCCTCCAAAATCATCTGCAAAAGGCACTATGCACATGGTGAGTGGCGCGGCGCACGACATGGAAAATTGTCATTTTTGCCAAAAAACTCTATTTTTCGCCCAATTTTTTTTGAGTTTGAATTTTTCCTCTCTCATGGTGAAATTCACGACATAGTTTGATGTAAATTGATGGAATTTTATGTAAAAATGCTGAAAATTCACTCATGCAGGTAGATAAATCATGAAAAGGTAGTTTTGAACTAAATGAATCAGTTTCCTATATTTTAGACGCAAGCTGTTCCACTGCCTACTTTTCAGTTCTTAGTTTAGATCTTGTTGGAACAACTCCTAAACTCATGAATTCAACCCCTAAAGCCTAGCATGAGTTTTTTTTTGCCTATATATATTGCTTTTTCAATCATTTGTAAAGGTTGGAATTTTGTGAAAGCTTTGATGAACATTATACATTCATCTCTATAGTTTGGAAAAGGAATAGATCAGGGTTTGCAGCATTTTGTGGGATTCTAGTGGCAAGTTGATTTGGTATTATTTCTTCTTCTATAATTGAATTTTACATGTGTTTATGTATGCCATCATCTCTCTTTAATCAGTTGAACTAAATGAATCAACGATAAAGGTAGAATTCAATGATGTGTAGTGCGCTACCTAGGGTTTGTTTAGTTTTCTATGTTTTCAGCAGTTGGAAGAGGATCCCTGAGACTTTCATGTCCTCTCCAACTCCTCACCAATATTAAGACTCTCCATCTCACTTATTTCAAAGTACTAAAGCATTTTCCTACCTCGCTCCATAGAAACCTCTGCAAAACTGAGTCAACTCCCAGGATCCAAATCTACTTTTCACATTTGAGCCAACAAACCAACATAAAATTCAATCAAACTCCTATAAGCATATACCTAGCCTAAAATTAGTCTTTACATCTGTCATCTCAAGCCTCATTTGCTATATTTTCTTGAGATTGACAAGGAGAGAGCCCTCTCCTGACCTGGTAGGGCTAGCTACCAGGTTAAGTGTGGTTTGATGTTACCCTAGATCCTACCTTTCTCAGCTTGAGGTAGATTTAGGCCCTAACAGGTTGTATGGGAAGTGTAAGGGGTCAAGATGACAACATAAAGAAAGCAACGTTGGTCAGTGCCTTGTAAGATCGCACACTGACATGGTACATCAAGCATTCTAATGACAATCCAAATGCAGGAATCATGGATATCCAAGCTGCAATAAACAAGGATTTTAGCAGGCCAAAATCAGAGACATAGTCGATTATCAAGTTTAAGGAAATTGTGATGTTTCCAATTGAGACCCCCTAGGAGCTGGATCAGAGACTGAAGGGTATGATTCGTGAAGCCAATATGACCTTAACGGATGGGTAGCACCATGCATGGTTTGTAGAGTCGTTAATGCTGCATCTAAGGACTGCATTGTCACAGCAGAAGCTAAAGCATTGGAGATCGCAATGAGATTGCATGAGACCACGATACAAGATCCTAACCTTGGATTCCAATAGATCGACGTGCAGTCGAACAACTTGTGTTTGGAGTTGCAAATCTTGAAACAAGACAAGATAGCCCACCCAGAAGCACGTGAGGAGGTATGCTACATAAAGTGCAAAGGCCAAGGACATGACAAGGACCATTGTCTAGTCTTGGCAAACCACCTGGTGGGAGGAGGGCGAATGCCATTAAGACTAGAGGCATAAGCAGGACCGAGTGCAGTTCCTACATTATGGTGTGTGATTTGTCAGATAGGAGGGAAGGATGCTACAGATAATTGCCACCTATTATAGAAGTATACATAGACGTCCCAAGAGTTGTTCTATAATTTCTACAGGTAAGTAAGCCATGATGACCGCACCTGTAGAAGTTATGAATTGATGATGGATTGGACTCTTACCTATAGAGTTCAGAATGAAACATGAGCCCTTGAGCAAAATGTAGGGATGGTGTGCATTGGATTTTACTGGAGCGGATGAGGTTGAGGTAGAATGGGACCAAGAAGGAGTCGCGGACAGCTGATTTGTTACAATTGCGGAAGGATAGGTAATTATGCCCATGATTGTACAAATCTAATTAGAGCATCATGTTTATATTGTACCAAGTTTGATCATGAGACAAAGGACTACCCCGCACTGATAGCCAGGTTGCGTGATAAAGGAACACTCCAGCCTCCCCCAACTCAAAACCTACAAATGATGAGGTCTGAGCCACACGAGGAGGACCCGAATGTAAACATCGTTCTCTGAAGTGGTATCATGATAAGAGATGACAAGGGCAAGTAACCTGAAGAAAGTGCCTAGATTGCAAGGCTCCAGCAAAGGAACCAGTGTTCGATTTGGAGCGTGCCAAGGAGACATTCGTGGAAGCTAAGAAGAGCTTCATGGAGGCCTCCACTTTAGGTAGTAAAGACAAACTAGAACAAGAGATGGATCCATCAATGCTAACTACCTTTCTAGAGACATGTATGAAGCTGCTATGCAACAGAAAAGCAGTGAAAGGGCTACAAGAAATCCTCACTAGGTGTGCTGGATCAAGGGAACTATGTGTAGTCCAAGAGCTCAAGAAACACACAACATGAACATGAAGGGAGATGAGATTGATTGCGCAAATTAGAGAATATGATATGGATCAAGTGATTTTGGATCTAGGATCGAATGCGAACATCCTACCAAAGAAAACATGGGAGTGCATGGGCAGGCCCACATTAGAATGGTCTCTTATTCAATTGTGAATGGTGAAACAACAAAAGATCCTACAATTGTGAAGATTACAGGGAATAACGGTAAATATTGAAGGTGTGAGCATGCTTGCAGATTTCGAAGTGATAGATATTGTTGATGACAACAATCCCTATCCCTTGCTACTGGGAATTTCTTGGGAAACTGACATGAATGGAGTAATAAATCTAAAGAATTGCAAGATGATTTTTGAGAAAAATTCACTATGCCTAGTGGTAACTTTAGACCCTGTGGAAGGATCATGCTACACAGAGCCAGTGCGTGACGATAAGAGCGATGATGATCTAGACTATATCTACAAGGTAACTGCTCAAGAATAGGATTCGGTGAATCCTACAGTGGATGGAAAGATTTCTTGGGAGCATGAAAGCTCCTATACCTCAAACTTAGATGAGGAAATAGAACGATGGCAGAACCAGTTACACAAGGTAACCACACACAACTGCAACATGATGACAAGGTCACTGCGCTGTGTGACAACAAAGTTAAGAGATCTGCCTATGTATGATGGGCTAACAACAGTGGATGATTTCTTGAACAAATTTGAGAGAGAAGTGCTAGAACAATAATGTTTCGATGCTCTAAAATGGGTACTGCACGACACCTGCAAGGTCGTGGGGTATGCACCAACAGAATTTTGAGGGCTGGCGGAGATGTAGAAGGATGATGCACCTATTATTTTGGAAACTGAAAATGTGGCTAAGAGAGAAGAATGAAAGACGGGATGATCCACATGCACACCTCACGAAATGGACCAAGGTGTATGGGGAAGAACCCCAACCTGAGTGCATGCATCTATTCTGTCATACCCTGGATATCATAACCATGAAATGGTATACTAAGACGGAGCTTCGCCATGGCACGAGTGAATGGGATATTTTGCGCAAAGGATCCCTGTTAACCTTCACATTTGAAGATCGTTGGTGGGATATTGTTGATGATGTGCTACAAGCAGTAAAACAAGTTATCTTCAAAATACCCCAGGAGCTAATGGAAGTGTTTCAGCTGGAATGGGTGACCCAGCTGAGGTGCGTGCTAGAGTGTTACAATGTAAATATTGAGGAGGATGATGAGGACCCAAGAAAAATTAACATTCTAGAAACTAAGGGCTGTCACAAAGTTCGAGGACCATTGATTGAAGATCCTGACAACACTGTGATGGATTACCTGACATGATGGGCAAAAGGGCAACCAGTCAAAAATTGCATAGCCGCTATAGCTGCAAAGTTTTTGTTTGAAAATGTGTGACCCAATTTGGCTGTCAGAAAATCTTAATGAGTGATCATGGTACACATTTCTTGAACAAAACCATCCACGCACTCACAGAAGAGTTCTAGGTATATCATCAAAAAAGTACACCATGTCACCCAGAAGCCAATGGGATAGTAGAAGAATTCAACAAAATAAGGGAGACTACACTAACCAAAGTGTGCAACGTGCAGGGAAGTGATTGGAACCTGCGCATACCTACACTGAAATGGGTTTACAGGACAACATACAAGAAACTAATGGGACAAACACCTTTCTGGTTATTTTATGGCATGGAAGTTGTCATGCCGATGGAATGTATCAGACCTAGTCTGCGCATAGTAACGCTCGTAGGGATGATGGACCGTGAAGCTCTCGAAGAAAGGCTCGCGCAATTGGAAGAACTTAAGAAGGAATGGTTCTTGGTTGGTTTTCATCCGTAGGTACAAAAGTAGTGTGAAAAGACCTGACATGACTGCCATATTAATTTACGCACCTTCAAGGTAAATGATTTAGTGCTTCTGTATGACAGTAAGTTTGAAAAGTTTCTGGGAAAGTTCAGAATACATTGGCTGGGACCATACGTGGTTAAGGAGGTCATAGATGGAGGTGCAGTCCATCTAATCAAACTAAATTAAGAACACTTCCCAAGAAAAGTGAATGGCAGCCACTTGAAGCCCTACACAGGTGGGCCGACTATCTGACTAGCCAACAGAAGCATAGTCTTCATGCTCCAAGGAGCTGGACAAAAGTGTGGAACTATAAACATATGAAACAGATACTGGTATATATGTATGGAAGCAGTTTAGACATAGAGGTCTCGAAACAGTGGATACAAAAGATCCAATAAGTAGCAGCTCAGTGCGTTGTGGACCTCAGCATAGTTTGAGAATAGTTGGAGGGACTTCATGCCAAGATCACCACACTTACCAAGTGACTTGAGGGCGAGTCATGATGTTTGTGTTGGGGGCTTGTTGGGCATGGAATCCCCCCAAGGCATGTTTTGGGGCTCAAAGCCCAAGTACTGACCTGATATTGTTGTAAAGACTCCAAAAATTATGGGCGTGGACTAGAAAATGGATGATAAAGTCACAAGGTTGTTCGACCTAGTTTATTAATGTAATGTCGGCCTACCCATGGTCTGCGGACCATGGTATTCTATAAATAGAATGAGGCTCTAAGTGTAAAACATAAATAAAGAAGGAATAAGAGTGAAGTAGAAGAGAAGATCAAGAATCTAAGGGTTTCTTGGGTCGTAGGGTAGGAGAAGGCTCTGCAGCTGAGTGCACAGAGGCCTAGTAGTCCGCAACTATGTGTGCAGGGTAGAGTTGAGTCTGTAACTGAGGTAGAAAATAATAAACAGAAGTATTATCTTAATTTTGTGTATCTGTTCTTAGGTTAATGCATGTTTGATATAAAATGCAAGTATACTATTTATTTAATGCGCGCACCTATATGAATGGTTTATATTGTTAAGTATAACTTAAAGCATGCAAGTAGACTAAGATAATCAACTAGCATTGGAATATCAATAAGGACAGGGGTAATAACAATATTCGGCCCTCAATTAGGGATGTGCAAAGGTAGCATCTCAGGCTATGAGGTATGGGAAAGTGCACATAACGACATGCACGTAGGGTCTAATCGTGGACCACTTGAACTCATCAGACATCTCCAGGGTGCGAAAACCTAGTTCTAGCACCCTCCCATACTACTTCGGGTGAGACCTCAATCCGCACTCTATGGAATGTTTCCAAAAGGGCCAGTAGTACCGGGATTTGTTTAGCTAAATCACCTTTGAACCTGGGTCAAGCCCTAACACGCCAATACTAAGTTGAGCTTTACCAAAATTGAAGAAGATGAAAACCTTTACTATATTTTGTTTGAAGGTAAATTATTAATTATATTATTATATATCAATGATTTAATTCTAACTGGTGATGAGAAGCTGGTTGAATATTGTGAAGAGGATCTTGTAAAATAATTCGACATGAAGGACCTAGGGTGCATGCATTATTTCCTTGGTATGGAAGTATGGAAACGAGATGAGGGACTATTCATCTATGAAGGAAAGTATGTCAATGAGATACTGAGTAATTTCCGCATGGAGAGAAATGAACCCACAAAGACTCTTGTAGTAGGAAATTGGAGGAAGGAAGATGCCACCTTAGGTGAAGCAGTGGATTATACTATTTATAGGAAGCTTATGGGTTCACTTATGTATTTGGGGAACACATGAATAGATATATGGTTTTCATTTAACCAACTTAGTCAAGAAATGGTTAATCCAAGCAAACTTTATTAGACGGTAGCTAAGCATCTATTGAGATACCTCAGAGGCACAACTCAGTTGGTTCTTTTGTACATATGGACAGAGGGATTGAAGCTTCAAGGCTTCACATATGCATATTGGGCAGGGGGTCAATCAAATAGGAAGAGCGCATCAATGTGAGTCTTCAATATTGGGTGGGGAAACAATAATTTCTTGGTACAACAGGAATCATAGACTAGTTGCACTCAGTTTGACAGAAGCAGAGGACATGGTTGCTAGTCGAGTAACTTGTGAGGCTATCTGGATGAGTAATATCCTTGTTGGGTTATTTGGCTAGCATATTGGTCCTACAGTGATTTAATGTGAGAATCAAAGTTGTATCAAACTCTTTGAGAATCCATTTTTTCATGATCTATCCAAGTATATCGGCATCCAGTATCACCATCTACAAGATTATGTGCATAGGAGAATCATGTTGCATGAATACATTCCTACAGGGGAACATGATGTAGACATTTTTAAGAGGAAAATTTGAGTTCCATATAGGCAGGATTGGGGTATCCGATAATCCCTTTCTTGTTGAGAGGGAGTGTTGAAAATGCGACAAGAAAATCATGATGTAATTGTGTCCTTGAATTAAATTAGGAATAAAATTGTAATTCCACATCACAAGACAACTTGTACAAGTTCACTTAGTTAATTTGAAATAGTTGGCTTAGTTAATTCTAGTTGAGGGTCTAAATTGAGTCATGTAGAGTGTCTCGTACTTTATAGGAGACCTGGTTGAGTTTATTTTGAGTTGTAATTAATTAATTCAGTTTAACTGAGTGGAGAATCATGTTGCATGAATACATTCCTAAAGAGGAACATGATGTAGACATATTGACTAAGACATTATTAAGAGGAAAATTTGAGTTCCATATAGGCAGGATTGGGGTATCCGATAATCCCTTTCTTGTTGAGAGGGAGTGTTGAAAATGCAATATGAAAATCACGATTTAATTTTGTCCTTGAATTAAATTAGGAATAAAATTGTAATTCCATAGCAGAAGACAACTTGTACAAGTTAACTTAGTTAATTTGAAGTAGTTGGCTTAGTTAATTCGAGTTGAGGGTCTAAATTGAGTCATGTAGAGTGTCTCCTACTTTATAGGAGCCCTGGTTGAGTTTATTTTGAGTTGTAATTAATTAATTCGGTTTACCTGAGTTAAAGTCAGTTAAAATAGTTCCAACTGATGGAGCAACTAGTAGGAGGTCAGAAAATGGTGTGTTGCTTCATGTGTTTAACTAGTTAATTGATTATTCACTCAAAAATAACTCATGAATGCCATATCTGAGAGTTACCCATTTGATATTTGAGCTCAATGGTAGTCATCTATTAGTTGCATAATCATATGAATTGTACAATTGGTATATGCAGTCACATGAAAGGTACGAGGATTGCATAATTCAGATTGAGGAATTTCCCTAATTAATAGGGGCTAATTCCCAAGGAAACAACACAATGAAATGGGGACTTGGGCAATCATAAAATTGGTTAAGTATTGGCATAAGAGTTTCTATGAATCAATGAGACAGGTAGAGATAGTGCAAAGGTTGCTCAGGATTTAGCAAAGCACTGTTAATAATCTTCTAATATTTTTCTAACAAATGTAATATATAGATATTTGGGGATTTTAGTTGTGGCTTTCCATAGGAAATCATTGTGTAATGTGTTTATTGAATTATTTCTCTTGTATGCTTCATGATTTTGTGATCGTTGGTTGTTTATGTAGTTGGTAGAGTATATTCAAGTCTATCGTTTTAGTAAATTACAATTATAAGTTTAAATCTACAAGGAATTTCTACATAGATAACTAATAAAACCAATCCCTAGGTTTGAACAACATGGAGTGTTGTGCGTGTGGCTAAAACCCTTGATCCTCATGAATAGTATTGTATGCATACAGTTATAGCTAAAAACTATATATGTCATGCCTACTATCGGAAACCAAAATACCTAGACATGTGTGTGAGCTTTAGACCCAACAATTTTAGACCTATGCAATCCAATTTCTGAAAACTACCTCAGACTTGTGTGAGCTAAATCCAGAGAAGAGAATAAAATAATGTCTCATGATGATGTCCAAATGAGGTTGAGGTCATTTTTGTTTATAGAATTCCAAGATTGTGAAATTTTCTTTAGGGTCGACCTGATAAAATGTGCACATATGGGATTTAATTTACAAAAACACTTTCCCTTCTCCAAATTTAACACCTCCATAGTGAAAATTGGTCCTCTTGAAATGAGGAACACTGTTGCATGGTTGGAATTTGTCATCGGGATACCAAATTAATACTCCCTCTTACCTAGAGAGAAATTCCAACTATGTCATGTAATTATCACAATAATTATGTCATCAAATCATATCCAATCTCAATTATCTCGTTATAAAATTTCATCACTCCTCAGCTCGACTTGTTCGTTCTTATCGGTTGATTGTCTCTGCTCATCTGCTAAACATTATCAAATTTAAAATAAGAATAATTTTACACTTGAGGGGAGCCTAATATACCAACGCCTATCACATTAGAGAGAAAATATCAATCTAAAACAATATGAGGGAGGACATCTCAACCTAAAATTACATCTGGGAGCACATCTCAACTTGAAATATTTTCTAGAAGGTAGCCCAATGCTACCACCTAGGCAACATCAGACAAATTAACATCAAGGACAAATTCTCAACCTTAAACCACATCGAGGAGATTACTCTCAACCTGAAATGACAATGAGGAAAATCTTACAAGACACTCCCCCCCCCCATGTCAAGCAATATGTGAGATACCACTTACCAACAAAGGATCACAACCATTGCATGACAAAATCAAAGGAGAAGATACCAGTTTTTTTGGCTTAGTTTGGGATGATGCAGGTTTGAAGTTTACTTCACACCAACAAAACCGTCAACCACTAGGCCTTTCGAAAGTGACCTGCAACCAGATCATAGTATCACCTGAAATGATTATGGGAGGATGCAGAACTAGGTTTCTACAGCCTTGAAGGATATGTCGATGTGGTGTTTATGTGTTTTAAGATACTTAATATACATTTAACCATTGTGCATTTCTTTATCAGATACATTCACCCATCAATTGTACTATTGTAAATACATGCACTTCAATAATATGTTATGCTATAACATGCTACCTTTGCATTCATATACTACTTTCCACTTATATATTACTTCACAAAATTACATTCATCACTTAGACATCCATAAACATTACAATACTGAAATAAAGTGCATATACTAAGAAAATACACACATGAAGACACAAATTTTACCATGGTTCATCACAGTGTGTGACTACGTCCACAAGAACTATGGCTTATAATATAAAATTTGTACAACAAATAGTTCTTGACCTGCACACATAATTGCAAATCGCGTGTGCACTCATTGGCAGACCTAGGCCTATGCGCACTAAGCTTCAGAGCCTTTCTTTCACCACAAACCAAATTCACAAAGATTCAATCATTCGATACACTATTTCCATCATAAGACTTGATGCCTTCCTTCCTTATTATTCATCCCTATTTATATTATTACAATGAGGGATTACATCGTAATATTACCAAGGACCCAATACCATGTTTTCCAAAATACAAGGGACTATGGTCCAAAACCATTCAACTTTAACAAAATATTACCATTTATAAAAAAGGGAGGGATTTTTGACCCACTCCTAGGTCCATATACTTTGTGGTATATCTACTGTGCAGTTCTTGTGGCACTCCTTTGCTCCACTACATGATCCACTTTATGCTTTGTTGCATCTTTGTTGTGCACTCTACTCCCCAAAATGTGGAGTCTTCATGAAAACTTAGGCCAAGTTGGGTTGAGCCTAATAGGCCCCCAACACTCACATGTGACTTGTCCCAAGTCACATAGCTATTTTGCCTATGATCTTTTATGCAATATTGTTATAGGCCTAGTTGAACTACTAGAGCACTTCTTTCATCTATTTATCTTCATTGTGTGCCTCCTCCAACACTTTTTCAATTACATGTTCTGCAACCTTATGCATCAATGTTTCCTCCTTCTGTCGAAACTCCTGAAGCTTCTCAACCAGTGTCTGTGAGAGCTAAAGGGCCTCATCCTGCCAAGGCTGAGTCCTTTCTACCAATGTCTACTCTTCCCCCATTAGCTCTTCAATCCTCTTCTACAACACCTTCGACTCATTAATCTTCGTGAGCTTCTACGATATAGGAAATGTCTTCACAGTTGCCTGACTATTGTCTAGTTGATTATGTTTCTTCTCTGCTTCCTCCTACAGTTTCTGAACATTTGGACCTTCCTGTCGTGAAGTCCAAATTTTCAAAATATCGTCTAGGATTTTTCTATAATCTACCAATGTTGTGGAGATACTAACCATAATAAGTTGCATGGCATCCTCCCTCTGAGTTCTTACTTCACGTGGCATGGATGGTTGCAACTTCATTTGCAACTCACTAATTTATATCTCATATTTGAATTTCACCTTGGAAATTATGTACTTGTATGTCATAACAACTAGGTTTATCTTTGCAACATTGTCTTCTGTAGATTCCTCCTCATGGACATTAATGTATGGAACTTCTTTGCAAGTGGCTTCGACCACTTCTTCCAATTTCTTTTGGTGTAGCCATTCCTGCTCTTTTTCCTTGACTTCTTGGTTGAGTTGTTTCTTTAGCACATCTCTCTTTCATTATATCTACATATTCAACCTTGAGGTTCACTGGTCGTGCTCCTATAACCCATTAGAAATTCCTAGGAGTAATGTTTGTAACACCTGAATGGGTAGAGTGGCCATATTCATGTTGACATGATTCTAATTCCTTGTGTGCTCCTTCACCTTAATGGAGTCAAAGTGCAAAGCTTTGGCTGGTGTCTACATTATTCCTATCCCAAATATTGTTTTCATCAGCCTTTCTAGTTGGAGTCCTTGTGTTAGCTACATTGGCTAGCTAGATACTTGTGTCATCAACTTTAGCTCTATTATGCTCTGCTCAACACCCATGAGGATTTCACTGCAACAATCCTCTATTTTTCACCATGACTGCACTGTGACATTCTACACTTTCTCACTAATCTCAGTTAGGTCCCCAATAGTAAGGACCAATGGCATTGTGTGCTTAGAATTATCTTCCTTGTTCTTCTTTTTTGCTCTTAATGGTGACTTCGCCTTCCATTTTTCTTTTACGTGTGGCAATTTTCTTGTTTCTAACTTTTCTGCTCCCTTTTTTGTATCCTCACCTCCATGAGGCTCCTCCTCATCATATTCCTCATCATGTTGTTCTTCTTTGGGATTTTCATCTTCATGATGTTCTTCTTCATGTTCCTCTTCCAATAATACATGTCCTTTGTCTTTCTCACTGGCTTTACCATGTTGCAAAGGGTCTAGTTCCTCTTCTTTTATGGCAATGTCTCTTGTGTCCTCCAACGATGTCATCCACTCTACTATCCATATCTATAATGCTTCAACCAAATCATCCTTTGCGACCATATATGGCAATGCATGCCATTTTTTATTTGGTTCTATGTGTGATTGTATATACAACTTATCAAAGTCCACCTTAAACCATGCCAAAGGATTGTATTGTTTGTGGAAACTTGGTGAGAGTAGCAGATGTTAGTTTACCAACATATAAAGAGCCATATGATATAATATTAAAAATATCATATTCTTCTGGGCTCATGATGGTTGACTCGTATGCCGCAGTGAAGCATACCTCGTGGCTTCACACACATCTGGAGGTACTGAGGGAAACTGTGTATCTTCCATCTCCTTCCATGTTAACATAACCATGATTAAAATTAGCCAAGCATAGTGAAAATATGTACCTTTCCCCTAGACCTCATAGGAGTCATCCAATAATTCATTGCATAAGTATGCAACCTAATTGTACTACACTTGGTTTGTGCATTGCACTGTTAATGAAACCCTTGATGCAAGTACTTTGTTGTTGCAACACTTCCTCATTATTTGTTTCACCAAAATATTTGTGGTGAAGAAAATTTCTTTGTCTCCAATTGAAAATATGTTGTAGCCTTGTTTTCCCTCTATCATGCCATACTTAATTTTAATGTTTTCTACCAAATCATTATCCTGGTCCTTTCCCATGACTTCCTTTGCAATGTTCCACCCTTGGTAAGGTAGCCTTCTAATCCTCAAGATCAACATTTGGTCTATGGGGATATTATTCCCCATCCACAAGTGTATACTATGTACTAAAACCAACAATTTCTATACACATGTTTTGTTTGTTGAACTTCTATCAAAGTGCGACACATTCAACATGTTGAGTAGTGCTAATTGTGCCAACCAATTTTCCCACTATTGTGGCTCCAATATTTTCACTCCACTATCTAGGTAGTGAACTTGCTTCAATTACCAATTTTGGGCAAACTCAGAGTACTTATTTCGGTCATATAAGTCATAGTCTATAAATTTTAGATGCGAGATCTTTCCTAAGGTTTCTCCTAAAAATAGCACGTCCTCTGCCAATAGCAGTGTAAAGGTCCAATACTTCGCATCCTTGGAATTCTTTTCAAGTTTGGTACTTGGCTTCCTTGGTGAGATGTATCAGGGCAGTAGTGAGATTAACGCTGTGCCGCCCACCTTCACCCCTACTTCCTCCACTTCTTCTTCAAAATCAACCTGTTCCAGTTGATTTTGGGGTTTGATAGGTTTTGCAGGCTTCTTGTCCTGGGTTTTTCTTTGTTCTTTCCTCCTTCATTGGCTTCTTCCTTAGTGATTTTATCCATTATGGTGTTGCTACCATAGGTGTTTCAATTGGAATTTTGGGTGATGCTACTGTAGGATTTTTAGCTACTTGTGGGGAGATATCATTGGATTCCATGACTCCTGATAATCCTTTCTTGCGAAATTTTTGCACAATATCCTACCAAGATCAATCCAACGACATACAGAGTGAAGTCTTCTACAACTTCTTCACATTATTAATCAATCAAGCTTTCAATTGAGTAATGCTCTTAATCTAAGCAAGAGTCAGCTATTTACAACAATTCTGACCTTCAAACCTTATCATTAGATTTGATTTTGTCCCGATTTTTTTATGATTTAATCATTAAATGCGTGTTTAGCCTTGAATTATGTCAACCTATCATCTTAAATTTGACATTATGCATGTCTTCAACTTTTAACGGTCATATCTCTAATTTTTTGGCAAACTTCGACACATTTCTTATTGTAGTGCACCTCTATTTTATGCCGCTTATATCATAGATTCCTATCGGCTTCAGCATGTTCCTAACTATAGAAAATTAATTTCTAGGTCAAAGCTCTCTCTCTCTCTATAGTGTAGTTTATAGTCCAGTGCATACTTTCAACTCCAAGTGAAACTAACACTTTGCTCCTTTCCTTTTAGTGTGAAGCTATCATGGCAGGGTTATCCCTATACAATTTGAACTTGCTGCCATTCACCTTCCTTGGTATCAATTCTCCATTCAAATTCACCAACTAAACTATGCCTCCATTTTTAATATTCTTGATGGCATAGGGGCCCAACCAATGCATGCTAAACTTTCCTGGGAGCTTCACAAAATTATTGTCATATAGAAGGACAAGATTTCCTTCTTGCAACATCTTTTTCTTGATATGATGATCATGGCAAGTTTTTTTATCTTGCTTTCTGCACCTTCTAAGCAAATCATACTATAAATCTATCTTCTTCTAGTGCCAACCACTTTTCCATTCTTTCTTCCATTATGTCAGAGTCAGCCATGTTTGTAAACACTGTAATCCTTAGGCTCGACACAACATACTCCATGAGTATTACAATTTCTTTCCCATAAACCAACCTAAAAGATTTATGGTGTATTAGATTCTTGCATGTGGTTCTATAAGCCCATAACGCCACTGGAATTCTTAGATCCCAATCATCTTTTTTCACATTTCATACTTTAGTCAATGTATTTTCCAAGATTTTGTTAAAGGCTTCGACTATGCCATTTGCATGAGGGTGATATGGAGTGATCTTTTGATGATACACGTGGAATTCTTCAGTTAACACCTCAATGGTTTTATTAAGGAAATGTGATCCTTGATCAATCATCAAGACCTTTGGACATTGAAATTTGGACAGAATATACTTAAAAATTAACTTCTCGACAATTTTTGCGCAACAATCCTTCACTAGCTGTGCTTTGGTGCACCTTGTGAAATAGTTAACCATAGTGATTATACACCTCGCACCAGTCTTCTTTCGAGGTGGGTTGATAGGTCCAACAAAATAAATGGACCATTTATCAAAGGCTTGAATTTGCACTTATGGTAATAATGTCATTTCATCCCTTCTTGATGGATTTCCATTTCTCTCACATACTTCACATACCTATAAATATTTGTTTGCATCCTTATGTAGTGTGGGCCACCATAATCCTTCTCTTAAGACCTTATGCACAATAGCCTTCCCTTCATAATGCCCACCAGCTACACCTCCATGAGCTTCTTCCAAAACATTTTGTCTTTCATGTGCAGGGACATACTTGCATAGTCTTTCGTCTAGTCCCATCTTATACAAATGTCCTGCTATCAATGAAAAATCAGCTTCTTTACGACCAACTCCTTCTTCTGTTGCGTAGTGTATTCTGTAGGGACCATTCTTGTAGTCAATAAGTGAATAATGTCTTTGAAGTCATCATCTGCAACCTTGATTGCAAATAGATGTGCATCAGGAACACTATATTCAATGTTTGTTGGTTCTTCCCCTATTTCCAACCTTGTTAGATGATCAAGCCCAACATTCAATCTTCCTGATGTAACAACAACTTCAAAATTGTACTCTTGGAATAGAAATAGCCATCTATAAATTTTCCCTCCTAGGATAGGGTTATTCACCAAACACTTTAATGCAGAATGATCTGCGAACATCTTAAAATGTGATCCGAGAAAATATTGTCTGAATTCTTGCAATGCAATTACCATAGCTAAATCTTCATTTTCTATGGTAGTACAATGCTTCTCTTCTTTAGACAATTTCCTTCTTGCAAAGGCTATAGGGTAATCTATTTCTCCTTCACTAGGTTGTGCCAATACTACTCCCAAAGTTATCCAAGGTGCATCTACATGAACATGAAACTCCTTATTCTTATCTGGAAAAACTAATATATGCACAATTACCATCTTTTCCTTTAGTATGTCAAGCCTCTTTTGAAATTCCGCATTCCATTGAAAATTCACATCTTTCTTCAATAGCTTCTCCATTAGTGCAGTTATCTGTGCATACCCTTTAATGAATTTTCTGTAATATCTAGTGTGCCCTAAGTTTACAATGACAACTATCTTCATGAGATCTACCATCAAACGCTCTTTCCACACAACATGTCCCATCCGTATTCCAAAAGGAACACAAAATAAACATTTCTTTAAGTTTAATTAAATATACTATTGCCTACATGTGTCCAACATAAGCCTTAAGCTTGTCACGTTCTTTTTCAATAGTCCAAAGACTGACCAATCATCAAAGTATACCTATAGGAAGTTATGTATGTATTCTTTGCATTATATGACCACAATTCTTGAAAATATAGTAGGGGTGTTCTTCAACCCAAAAGGAACCATTGTATACTGATATTAGCTCTAATTTGTTGCAAATGTGGTCTTTTTCCTATTCTCTAGTGCAATTCTAGTTTGATGATGGAGAGAAAGTCCATCTGTGAATGAGTAGGCATCTGATCCTCCTACATCATCCAACACCTTATCTATAAAGGGTGTGGCAAAGGGATCATGCATACATGCATCATTTAATTTCCTTAGATCCAAAAAAATCCTAATTTTTCCCTTAGTATTATTTTCTTGGACCAGCATAGGACTTATCCACTCTAACTCCTCCACAGGATCAATGATCCCTGCTGTCATCATTTTACCTAACTCTTCTTTGACTTTTTTATTTAAATTTTGGATTGATTTTGTAGGGTATTTTCTTGAGAGACTTCAAATCAAGTTAAAGGGGTATCCTGATGACTCCTAGATCCCCTAATATGTCCTTCATTTCTTAAAATTTTATAGGGAATAGATCCTAGTATTCATGTAACAGTTCTGTAACTTTACTAACTGTATGTTCGTCGGAATAGTATCTGATTGTAGAAAACTTTGGGTCTTATTCTCATCCTATATTTAATTTTTTCGTTTTTTCTAGTTTCGCTAGATCTGGTCTTTCTGGATGAGGTCGGGCAACTTCACGTTGTCCCTTCGATTCTTCTATATCAATGTTGTGAAGATTCTCATATTCTTCTACAATAATATTATAGCATTGTAGTGCATGTTCTAGTTTCCTAGTCCAATCTTGTTGCTACCATGTTAGTGAAGTCACTTTCCCAAATATATTTTCTCTAACTGTCTAAAGAGCCAAATCTATGCATGGGAAATCATATTCAAAACTAAATTTTAACATAGACCCTTTAACCAAATTTTCCTAATTTATAGTACCATGGCATGTTTATGTTTCTAGATACCAGTTCATAGGAATTGTTTCTAGTGTGTGGATAAACCCATGTACCCATTCTTGTCTTGGAAATTCTTAGCATACTATAGTGCATCGTTGAATATGCTTTGTCGAGTAATTTTTACCATCATATTTCTCCCATTTTTTTGTATCTATTCACCCAAACCCACTCCACATTAATCTTTGACACTATTTTTAATCTCCTATATTTCTTTTATTTGCACTCCACCATTTAGTAGGCGTAGATCTTAGGGCTACATCCAAAGATAACAACCTTTGTTCTTCTAGAATTTGTCTTTCATAATCATCAAGAAAAGTTCTTACATTACCTAAACCATCATAGTACCTTGGGAATTTACATACCTCAAAATTTATACAGCAAAATGATTTAGTGATCCTTGCACATCTCTTTGTAGACAGTTCGTTTAGCCTATTCTACCAATTTTCCAATTCTTCTTCTGAATCTGAAGTATAGGAACTATCATTCTCCCAACATAATTTTCCATCTATGGTGGGGTTGATCCATTCTTCTTATTTAGCCATTATCCAATAAATGTTGTCTATATCTATTGTGCAATACTCATCTCTGATAGGCTTTGTATATCACACCCCTTCTGATGGGTCTAATGAAGCAATTACTCTCATGTTGTCTATTTCAAACACGACTCTTCTTTGAGTCGATTATAGCCATATTCTCAGATACCCAATCTAGTCCAAGAAATGTCG
This sequence comes from Pinus taeda, assembly GCA_000404065.3. NCBI lineage: Eukaryota > Viridiplantae > Streptophyta > Pinopsida > Pinales > Pinaceae > Pinus > Pinus taeda. Next base: position 49,934 of record APFE030262946.1, on the reverse strand, counting down.
CATAGGCATTTTTGTCATCCACAATGTCTATAACTTCAAAACCTACAATAGTGTGTACTCCTTCAATATCTACTGTAACACTAGGTAACTTTCCCATAGGGAGTATTTTCTTATGGTTAGTCATTCTCAACGGAATTGGTGATGACTATAATTTCGTCTTACCCATTGATTCCCAAGTATACTTCATTAAACATTGGCATTAGATCCTAAATCCAGAATAACCGGATACATGTCATATTCTCCAATTTGTCCACTAAGCCTCATTTCTTTTCCATTCCTTCTCTTATATCAATGTAAATTGTTCACTACATGCATGTCGCTTCACGGTACTTCTTTAGAAGCACATGAATCTATCAACTCCTGCAATCCTTCTACATCTTTATGGTTTCTTAACAACTTTATACATTTTGTAGGAAAGATTTCAAAATACCTAGATCCACATCTTGTGTCACAACTGATATTATGTCATGGTTATTATTATGCATTAGTTTTGGCTACGCACTATAGGTCGAAGCCCCAACATCAATAAATCTTCCCCTTTCTTCCATAAATACTTATTTTTCTTTTAGAACATTGAAGGCAAGAGCTTTCTCCACAAAATTTCTTATCCACATAGCTTCAACTTCCTTTCTCCCATCTACTTTGTCATCTCCAGTCTTAACTCCACTCCTTGTTACAATGTTGATGAAAGATTCATTAGACCTCAACTCTATAGTCATCATTTTCACGTTCTATGTGGGTTGTTGGTTACTTTTCTGTTGTATCTTTGCTATAAGAACATGACACTCTTCAATAATATGAAAAAAATATTTGTGGTACTTACATGTTCTGGTGGGATTCTAAAAATCTCTTGCAAAATTTCATACTTGGCCATAGTTATAACAAATAATCTGTCCATGTTCTCTACCAACTCCATTGCCTCGACCTCTTCCTTGGTATGCACCACAACCACCATGATGTCCATTGTTCTCATGTGTATGCTCTTCAACTTAGATTCTATAACAATCAAGACCGTGTTCCATCATCGGCTCATAATTTCGATAGTTATTTTCATTATGTCTTACTGATCTACAAAATTTGTAGAATAATTTCTTTAGGGTCTATACATATTTTTGTAGCAAAAAACAATCTTTAGATCAATGTTCACCTCTAGCTTTACATATTTCATAGCATAGGCTACATCCGACATTCAAAGCAATTGGTCATCCAGTGGCCATATAATTTCTGAAAATAGGGAATTGTTATTTAGAATGACCTTTTGACTTACACTTTATGCACCACACTTCTTCTCTAACCTCCTTGATTTTCTTCATATCTTGTAATTTGAGAGTCAAATTTACTAGTTGAATTTGAATCTTCTTCATTCATGCATTGATGTCTTCTACAGGGAGGATTCTAGTTTCATTGGTAACTCCAAAGCTTTGAATTGAGTTTGTATCTTCTATTGTGTTAAAGGAAACTTTAAAGTGTAGCTATGAACCATTCTTTATGCAGTTGTAGGCTATGTTGAAGCTCACCTATTTTAATAATATTTTAAACCTCAAGTCAAATTCCCATATAGAATCAGTAGGCTTTTGTTTGATTTCTTTTAACTCTGTAATGAACTGTGATCCTGGATTTGACTTCTTGAATTCTTTTTCTAGCACTGCTTTCATATCTACAAATGACTTGATCTAACTACTTGAATACTTCATGTACCATGTCAATGCTCGATCTATAAATTTCATAGCTAACTATGATTTATTTACATTTTCATAATTGACCTATTTTTCTGTCCATACTCCTTCGCACAAAATCTAGAACTTCTTTGGTTCCTTTCATCTAGTTCCCTTGAAAGCATGCAACTTGATATCATTAGTGATGTTTCTTCTTTGGGAAAGGTGAGAAGGGGGATTTGAGAGGGGATGGAGTTGGGTGGGTAAAAGCGAGAGGGGGAGGGGGAGAAATACCCTGGTTCCTACTAAATTCTGGCTTGGACGTACTTTGAGGTTGGAAAGGTGAATATTGTAGAATTACTTTAGGTATTTCAGGAAGGTTTTCTTCAATTTCAACTTCACTCAAAAGAGGGTTATATTCGGCTTCTATGAAGGTTTTCAAATTTTTGGCCTCGAGATGTATTCCTAGTGTCTACTTAATATCTTTTCCCACTTCATGTTGTTCTATTCTCTTCTCTAAATCTTGTCTGAAACATAAGTATACCACTAATCTGACTACATTCGTAAAACACTTTTTTCACATAGAAGCATTTTTTAATCCAGAGTTTCAAAGATCTCAAATACTTACCTCACGGTCCTTTGAAGAATCATCACTCTGCTTTGTTGTATGATACATTCTAGTCTATTATGAACTCTATAATGCATTCTCCAAGAATGTATCAATCGATAAGTCAACAACCCTTGAAATCCTATTTTCAGTGTTCTTGAGGCATTATATCAGTTTAGGATTCCATGTCATAGGTTCTCCTCATTTGAAGAAATTATTTCTTTAATTCAACCTTTATATCCACTCATGTAGTTCATTTGCAAATTAGATGAAGAAAATTTCATATTGATATGTGTAAATATATTTTTCCAATCACTTCGTATACTTCAGACGAGGGTTTCTATTCCCTTTTTATGTGAATTCTCATTCCTTCTCATCTACCCAATCTTGAATTTCTTTCTTTGACGGATGCCACATGAACATATCCCTCAAATAGATCTTTGTCCTGATAGAAAAACATTTTGTTGGATTCATTTGGGCTGATCGAGGTTTGGAGTTTAATGCACACTAACAAATCCCTCAACCAATGGCCCTTTCGGCATCGAGCTCCAAGTAGATTGTAGTCTCACCCGAAGTTATTATGGGAGGATACAAAATCAGGTTTCTGTAGCGTTGAAGGATGTGTTGATGTGGTGTTTAAGTGTTTTTTGATACTTAATATACATTTAACTTCTAGGCATTACTTTATCACATACATTCACCCATAAACGGTACTATGTCGTAAATACATGCACTTCAATAAACTGTTATGATGTAGTAGGCTACCTTGCATTCATAAACTACTTCGCAGTTATATATTACTTCACATAATTACATTCATCACTTAGACATCCATAAACATTACAATACTGAAATAAAGTGTAGATAATAAGAAAATAAACACATGAAGACACAAACTTTATTGTGTTTCATCCTAGTGTAGGACTACATCCATAAGAATTATTTCTTATAATATAGAATTTGTACAACAAATAGTTCTTGACCTATGCACTCAGCTGCAGGTCATCTGTGCACTCAGTTATAGACCTAGGCCTTTGCGCATTCAACTGTAGAGCCTTTCCTTCACCACAAACCCAATTCACAAAGATTCAATCATTTAATACATGATTCCCATCATAAGACGTGATGCCTTCCTTATTTATTGTTCATCCCTATTTATACTATTACATCGAGGAATTACATCACTATATTGCCATGGATCCAATACCATGGTTTCCAAAATACAATGGAATATGGTTCAAAACCATTCAACTTTAATAATATATTATGCTTTTACAAAAAGGGAAGGGTTTTCAACCCACTCCTAGGTCCATATACCATGTGGTATATCTACCACGTAATTCTTTTAGTGCTCCACTACTCCACTACATGACCCACTTTGTGCTCAGCCCCATCTTTCCTATGCACTCTACTCCTCAAAATGTACATTTTTCATCAAAACATAGGCCAGGTTGGGTTGTGCCGAACACTTTCTATACGATGTAAGGATCACAACCATCATGTTGCTCGTTGACATTCCCAACAATCACTCTCAAAATTCATGTGGTAGAACACTTGCATCATAATTAGCTTGGTTTGTACACCTCCAAGCACTCTCTCAACCCATTGTCCAGACATGCACCAATATTCCTAGCAAGCCCAACTTATGGGTATGATGTCAAATTTGGTATAGTCTGCATAGACCAAGATAGGGGGAGATACCCAAATTATCAAAATGGAAAAGGATCACGCACACTATATGGGTAAAAAATAGGTGAACAACATCTACGCCCCTATTTTCTAGAGATGTATCAACCCCAGGAGGCCTCCATCTTAATTCGTCACCCCGAGATCTCATTTAGGGGCAAAGATATGGCTCATTGTTCTCGATTAGTCCTATTCTTTGTAGATCAAAAACATATCATTGTGCTCATATCTAGTACCGTCTTAACCACCATGTCACAATAACAACAATATCTTGTTCATTGAGTACATCAAATCAAATATTATATCAAAAAATATATATCACAAAAAAAGGATATTTGATCATCCTCCCTCTTATGAAGGTGGAAACCACAAGTCTAAGCTTGTCTCATACGGCAACACTTCTCAATATATGAAGATATCAACTATATGCGTATTTCTCTTCCAATCATATCCCACTCAATATTATCATAATGCATCCCTACCATATCCAAAACCTACTCAAACAACTCTCCAAAGAGCTTATTGAATCTACCTCACAACTAGCCATGCCAACAACATCGTACTCAATGTTGGTCATGCTTAAAGCTATAGACTTTTCATCGAAATAGATGATGGGACATCTTGCTATAGGGAATATACGCCTATGGAAAGAAGTATCTTCCCTAGGCCTAGTGGACTGACCTATAACAATAGAAAGAAAAAGGAACTAATGTTTTTCTTAAAGTAAATAAATAATGAGATGAAGTGTACCTAGAATTTGTCGTATGCTTCACTATTTCCTTGGTTTGTATGCCCCAATCATAGCTCCAACCGCTATAATTAGAAACTTCACAGTTATAAAACGCATGTTAGTGATCTATGGAATCTATGCAACATTATATAATCACTTTATTCAATAGATCAACTTGGTATTGAAATATATCAAACCATAACATCATGTATAGGGAAAAAAAAAACTCTTTGCATTAATAGAAATGTAGTGAGTCACAACTAAAAATAGGTGTTGATATTTTAGAAGAGCTCCTCCAAGTTTACTTCTCCTTTCCTTGTCACAATGTGCACCTCTAATAACCCTAATGCATGAATGGATATCTCTCACATTAGCAGCATAACGATAGAATCACCCTCCAAAATCCAACCCTTTTCCTATTGATGGCAATAAATATATAGGTGAAGGAAGAATTTCATGAATTCTTATCCTTTCACCAATCTGGCCTTGAGATCCACTCTTGATGGGAGGATGAGCTCAAAGGATAAGGGATGAAAAATCTAAGGTAGAATATATTATGATTCAAGACTTTTATCCGAGGTAAATAGTTACAACATATCCTAGAAGCTTATGGAAGAGAAAGCTTCAAGATTCTTTTTTTTTCTCTAATTTCTAGAATTAGCCCACCTGCAACATTGAGCAACCTGTTGGTGATCATCATAGGTGCATAATAGGGAACCTTAGTAGTCAATGCTACCCAATGAGGGGTCAGGGTGTGTTGGTCCTTAAAGTAACTAAAACAAGGCATTTCTAGGCATAAACCGAGGGATTACGAAGAGTCATGCTTAGGGCTTTGTGTAGGGAGGATGAAAAAATGCTCAAAGGATGTGAATCAACATGTTTGAAATCCTATTGACTAGATGTGAAAAAATGGCGTATGCCAAATTTCCCCCTAAAGTTTAAAGTAAAAAATGATAGTTGATGACTGAAGTGCTTTACCTTGGGACAAGTTCGTATCAAGAACCACATGCGAGATCATCATCTATTACAATACATTTATATCATGACATCTTTGTTGAGGGAAGCATACCCATAATAGCACATAAGCTAAAATTCCATGTAGAATAAACACCCACAGATAAATAATGGTGGACCCATGACTTGATGACTATCTATACAATCATATCCATCGTACATTGTGATCTTGTATTACTCCTGAAATTGCAGCCTGAATGGATAAAACTAAATCTGAGTTCTTTTATCTTGTTCATATGACTAACCAATGTATGAGCCTAACAATGTGAATAAATGAGATGGAATTGAACATGGTAGACACCTTCCAATTATTGGCCAATGATGTAATCCATTAAACTACGTGAGAGAAACCAACTATGATGTTAATAGTTCTCAGGGTACTCTAGTGCAATCCATATGATGTAAATAAATGAGCTGATGTCAAACACCACACAAAATCTTTCAATCAAAGACCAATGATGTCAACCTTTCAGTGAGAGCAAGGAAACTTTGTGTTGATGTTTACAAGCACCAAGGAACCAACAACTGCTTCTAAGTAAACTTTTTGGATAGTGAGTTAATTTCTAAGGGAAGCGACTCATCACAGGAGGGCCCTTATTTGTCCCCCATCAATGACACAAAACGAGTATGAGGATTTGAGACATAATGATCAAAATTATGTTGATATGAGACTAGACAAGGAAAGGAAATCATGGAATTAGGGCTTAATATTATTGTTGCAAATATTAACTAAATGAATTCTCTTGAGAACAAAAGCTACACCCAGTGGAGTTGGAAAGATTCACCCAAAACCAAAAAATTGAGGCTTTGAAAAGGTATGATAAACAAAAAGACAAGCATATTTTCCAACCCAACAACCATGGAGATTAAGTGGAAGAGTGTCGTGTTCAAGAGCGAGTCACTTCCCTTAACAAATGGAGTACCTTGTTTTCTCAATTTCCCAAACCAATTGGTTAATACCTCTTTACTTTTTAATAGACTTATGGAGGGTAACATATGCTTTATCTGTAAGTTCATCCTTTGGATGAGTCCCTTTGATAATATTTAATGAAACCAGTGAAGGAGTGGTTCAGTCCCATCATGAACGACGAGCCCATCATTGTTTGGTTTTTTAACATAGGCCGAGATGTTGGAAAAGTGTGTTGCACCTAAGTGAGAATACACTGTAGGGGAGGGGTACGATGCACTATCTCTATTCATAAGGGTGCATTGGGAGAAAATCTAAAATGTGTTTTCTAGCTTCCCTTCAAAAAATTTTGGTTTCTTTGGATGGAAAGGATCCTAATGAGTCTTTTCTTGTTGTTTCAAGTCTTTATTAGCACAAAATGGCCTTTATCTGGAGAGAAAGAGAACATGGAGAATAGGATTTGAATGTATCTCATGATCCTGATACCATATAGGCACTAAAAAAATGTGGATTGTTGAAATTATTTTGGCTTCCTGGTATGAGGTAGTGGATGAAATTACTAGCGTATCTTGTTCATGGAGAATATGATTTGAATGTATCTCATGATCCTAATACCATCTAGGCACTAAAAAGATGTGGATTGTTGAAATTATTTTGGCTTCCTGGTATGAGGTAGTGGATCAAATTACTAGTGTATCTTGTTCATGCATGGGATGTGCAAGCACACACAACCATATTTCAGGAACATCTGCTCTAGATAACAATAGAGGAAATATATTTTCTTACAGGTTTATCCATGAGAGACTCCCCAATCTCTCTCCTAGGTGGGAGAAGGGGTGGAGAAACAATGAAATATTACATTGCCACTTACTAAAGACCTCAATCTAAGAGAACTAGAGATGGAAATATTAGCATTAAATATCTCACCCATTTTCCCTTAAGAACAATCTTATTCATCATTTCCAGATTGGAGGGTAGATCAAAACTACATGATGCTAGCATATCATACATGCAGTATGGTGTGAAGTGTTTGGATCCAACATTCGTTAATTGGAGCGAGGGAGTGGTTGTCAATATGAAAGAATAACTATCTAAAGCAAGAGAGGGAAAGTTGAAATTTTTTTACTACAATTATATTTTGGTCTCTTTTTCTCTAGAGTGGGTTCCATTGTTACTACCTCAATAGATTACACTCAAGCCCATTGATCTGAGGGTTCCACGAATGAGGAGTACTTACGTGGATAGATCATATGTCCAGATAGGAAAATCCTCTAGCGATTAGTTTCTCACCAGTCTTCTTTGGATGGTTGCGTAGATGGATCATTATGATCGAAGATTATCTGTGCGCAGGGATGGATTTTTGTGACAACCCTGAGCTTGTGCTTACTGATGGTGAGAAATGGGGAGTTACAATTAAGACATTTTAACCATTTAAATTTTTGAAAGTTATACAATTTTTTCCTTTATATTTTTTATGTTTCTAAGACTAAAATATTGGTTTGTTCATGCATATAGTGGGCAAGTTCCACCAATAGGTGCTTCATATCTTTTTCGTGTAGGAGAGCAACCCCAAGCAGCATGTAACACCCTCCTCTACCCAAGCAATCAACTATCTAGGGTAAACATGTGATGAGAGGCCACTGTGGTATGATTCGACCTCCTAATTCATGTTAAGGAAGTGGAATCTGAGTGTTCCATGGATGAGGAGGATCGAGGTGCATAGATCATATGTCCCAACAAGAAAGTCCATAAATGATCAGTTTCTCACTAACCTCCTTTGGATGGTTGCTTAGAGAGTTCACTATGATCAATTATTATTCCTATCTAGGGATGGATTTTCATGATGACCCTAAGGTTTTGCCTAGTAATGGTGAGTGATGGGGTGTTACAGGTAAGATATTTTGACCATTTAAATTTTTTAATGTTTTACAGCCTTTTTCTTTATACTTTTTATGTTTCTAAGACTAAACTATTGATTTGTTCATGCATATAATGGGAAAGTTCGACCAATAGGTGGCTCATATATTTGTCATGTAGAAGAATAGCCACAGGTGGCATGTAACACCCTCCTAATACATCTACCCAAGCAACTGACTAGCTAGGGTAAACATGAAAAAATAGGGCACTATTATATGATTCAACCTCCTAATTCAAGTGAAGGAAGTGGAACCAATGTAAACACACCACACAGACATTCAACATCATAATCGTGAACCCTAGGAACTAATCCAATACATCAAGAAACTTTCCCTTGGGTCCCACTGAAATTTTGGACAAATTAACCCCTAGTTGTGCTCATGCTATGGCCATGACAGTGTCCAAGGATCTATGGACGCTCTCAAAGGCCTACATGTGAGCATATAGGGACTCTTTTTCTCAATTATGTGACAACATGCCTAGGAATTAAGGCACATTTTCAAGCCAAGAACCCAAGTCACTGCCCAGAACTTCATGATACCTTCATAACACTAAATAAACAAGGAAAGTATAGTGAAAAAGAAATTATATGAGTGAGACCTTCACTAGACCCCAACTAGCCATGATAGGAATTTCGTCAAACATATCACGAATATGTAAGCTATAGATATAAATAAAAGATATGAGCATAGGGATCTCATACTTAGCTGAGTATTGCTAAGAAACATTGATGCCTCAACACATCAACTTCCATTTCATCTATTAGGTCATAGATACATTAATTATTTATTTACAAGTAGAAACATGATGAAATCCATACATAGATGTTCTCATATAACACATACATAATCAGTATAATAGCAGCAGAAATACCAATGAAAGTACAACTATATAGATGTTAGAAAATTATATATTACAGAGCAATGGAACACATAAATTATTTCAAAAACACAAACATATAAAACACATAAACAAGAGAGAAACATAATTAATCATTTGTCGACGCGTTTCGAACCAACTAGTGTGATTCGTCGTCAGGACAAGTTGAAGAAACAGATCCAGTTTAGCATGTTAAATAGTCTAAGCAGAGACTCCAACGACTAAAAATACTAACGACTACTTTTTGACTCAAGGACCCTTGTCAAATTTCCATTAATTAATTAAATATTAATATTCGTCCTACTATTACCATTATTCTTCATATTTACTATTATATTTATGGAGCTAAGTTAAACTAGGTAAAAAATAAAATAAATAAATGGTTAGTTATTAAAAATAATCCATTTATTTATTTAAATTATTAATTCATTATATATATATATATATATATATATAATATATATATATATATATATATATAATATATATATTTTAATACTAATATTCTAATATTATTTTATTTAATGTTTAGTTATTAAAATAATTTATTTATTTATATTAAATTATTAGATAAAAATATAATCATTTTAATAATAATAAAACTATATAAAAAATTCTTCTTACTTTTTTTAAGGTTCATCGTTTCGAGCAGACACGCATGCAGGTCACAAAGTTGAAATCTGATCTGGTGTTTCTTAAGCGATGTAGAGACTCTTCAGTTATTCCTAGCTTTGCCAAGATTAAGCATAACCTCAATGTGCCTAGAAATCTGGGTGTTTTTCTGAAGGCTAGCTTAAGGTTGGTCAGATCTGAGATTTGCAGAGTAAGGAAGGATTTGGATCATCTGTCCGGGCTTCTTTTGGCTGCTCATCTGGAGCTGTCAAATAATTTCCCTACTTCTCTCTGGTCAAGGATTGATGCGTGTTCGGCATTGAAGTCCATGTTAAGAAATTTACCCAAGAACATAAATTAATTACTGAGAGGAATAAATATAAAATTAACCAGCAATAACCGTAAACACATAAATACACATGTTTATCCGGGAAAACCCCAAATCCAGGGAAAAACCCAATCATAATGAAATTTCATTATCCTTGGCCAAAACCCTGGCCAATCCGGCCAAGTGAGCCTTCACCACTCACCTCCAGGCCATGCATTACAATGAAGTCCTTCCAGCCTTTTATAGGCTCCATTACATATAATACCATGGGCAGAATACCATGGGTGCACAATACCATGTGCCCCAAAACCATCACTATTTAACCTCGTCAACTTTTGACTCTATCCTGAGTCAAGTTTACCTAACAATTTTCCCCCTTAAACTTGACTTGGGGTTCCTTGACTAACTCCAGCCAAACCTGCTAAGTGAGACAATCCCGCTCACTCTAGCTCTTACCCCCCTCAAAGTTTTTACTCGGGGTATTGTTAACCTGACACCCCCCCTATCACCTAGGTCTAACCCAGACTTTACCGGTGATCACCAAGGGGTACACATGCCTTACCAGGTCTTACAGTAGTATGCCCATTTACATCCAATAATTTTGACTTCATTAATTATTATTTTTTTTTTCTTTACTGCTGCTGTGATTTTGATCCATCCTCTCAACAGGTGACGGGTTCAATTCTTGATCCCATCAGATTTCGCGTTTTCATGCTCACTGAATTCATTTTTCGTGATTGCTTCCTTGATCTCGCATTTCAACTCCTGCAATGCTTTCCTCTCTGATTCCTTCAAATCATAAATGAAGTTGCTCTACTCCTTGAATGAAGTCAGCCATGGCTCTGTTACAGGACTGCTCTCTGCAACACCATTTCCATTGGGCTAAAATAAATGCTTCTTTGAAGGCATACATTCGAAGCCCAAACCCTCAACCATGGCTCTAATACCAATTGTTAAGAAATTTACCCAAGAACATAAATTAATTACAGAGAGGAATAAATATAAAATTAACCAGCAATAACCCTAAACACATAAATACACATGTTTATCTGGGAAAACCCCAAATCTGGGGAAAAACCCAATCATAATGAAATTTCATTATCCTTGGCCAAAACCCTGGCCAATCCGGCCAAGTGAGCCTTCACCGCTCACCTCCAGGCCATGCATTACAATGAAGTCCTTCCAGCCTTTTATAGGCTCCATTACATATAATACCACGGGCAGAATACCATGGGTGCACAATACCATGTGCCCCAAAACCATCACTATTTAACCTCTTCAACTTTTGACTCTATCCTGAGTCAAGTTTACCTAACATATAGGGAGGAAAAAGTATTTATTTTTTACCATTTACATTTTACCTTTGTGTGGAGATCTTTTTACGCACTTGCACCATAACGTTTCTAGAGCAAACTGTAGGAGATCCGGGAGGTCATTTGCCGAGCCGTGAGTTGTAGGTAAGAGCCAAGACGTTGAACTATATTTTCATACTTATTCAACCTATGTTTATCCATTTTTTGGATTTCATGACGAGGTTTTGGAAAAATGAAATCACATTCTGTCAATCGCATCATTGACGCTATTGTTTTTAAAATAGTGACACCTATTCCATGAACAAAAATTTTCCTTGTTTTTGATCAATTTACTCGTTTCAATCCAAATTTTTCTAGCCAAAGATGATTATTGATTTGATTATATGGTTTTTGCAACGAAAAAACGTGAAAAATTTTGGATTGGAAAGAATGCGAGCATGCAGATATTAACACCCATGAAATGGCCGACCCAAATTACTTGGATGCTTTGAGGAACTGTGGGATCCTCAAATTCTTCCTTACACTAGGTGTACGGGCTCAACCCGAATTTCTATGGTATCTGATGAGTGTGTGGGATCTGAATCGAAAAATTTTCACTAAGTCCACGACTTTCCATCACGAGACTCATGGCCAAACAAAGGCCATCAGCACAATGATGGTACACATTATGCGCATGTACAACTCAAAGAATCCATGCACATGGGATGAAAGCCTCGCCTATGTCGAGCATAGCTACAATAGAGCTCCCCACAACTAAACATGACACAACCCTTTTTCGGTAGGGATGGGATTTTGGACATTCTGTCTCATTGATGTGGCCATACCATTTACACCTACTCAAGAAGATTCGGCTCATGTTGAGTGTGAATCAGATAGGGCTAACAACATCATTGAGCGCATTCAACACATCCACCAACACGTCGATGAAATATTGGACAAAACCTATGCTAAGTACAAGCAGTGCCATGATGAGCATCGGGTCCCGCACAAGTTTGAGGTGGGTGACAATGTTTGGCTACATTTGTAGAAGGATCACCTGAGTCGACCCTACCACAAGCTACTTTTGTTGCAATATGGGCCATACACCATCACCAAGGCTATAGGGGACAATGACTTTGAGGTGAGCTTTCCACCATTCCTTGGTCTGCACCTAGTGTTCAATGTAGACCACCTTTGGCCATACTTTGCACCATTGCTCGATACCTCCAACATTGGAGAACAACTCATGCCAACAAAGCTAAATCGAGACTCCATGGAACATGCCACAACTCATCGGATCATGGACACATACACCAAGACACTTGCAAGGCCAGCTCATGTAGTGAGGCTAGTGGCTCACCATAGACCAAGTTCAACAAAAGTTTACATGTCTCATGAAGGGAATCAACACAATGGGGACCATTGATTCCTAATGAGGGAGCACTCATGGCCACCTCCCTATTCCACTTGGACCCCGAGCATGCCTCATTTAGTTTTTCAATTTCCTTAATTTTAGCAAAGTTTCCTATGTTTGGGTGTTTTTCACGCGATGAACTTCTCCATGTGTTTTGAGGCCCTAAACGGCATTTTTTTGAGAAAATTTGGAAAACATGCAAATTTGATTCTTATTTGGAGTCAAAAGTTGTAGTCATGGGATAAATCTTTCTAAAGAGGGATTGTGTGGGTCAAACTCACATCGTATTGTGTGGGTCAAACTCACATGGAGGTATTATGTGGGTCTTCCTAATAATATATTTTCATAAGTTACATTATTTAATCAATAAACTATATTATTTAAAAAAAAAATTTAATTAATAAATTTATTTTCTATTTAAATATTAATATTTAATATAATAATAATAATAAATAATTTAATTTTCTGAGTATCTACATTAATCCTAATTTAGTTTAATAAAAATTATTATTTAAATCTCCATTCATTTATTTATATTATTATTGTGTAATTAAAACTTAAATATAATTAGTTTCAATGTATCTTTGCATTTAGATACATCTTGGTTTGATTTAATTAGTAGCTTTTAGGTTGAGGTATCCGGTTCGAGCCATGGCAAGTTGAGGATCTGTTAGCAGGTTCGAGCCGTGGGAAGTTAGAGGATTTATTTGCAAAAACCTGACCGATTCTAGCTGTGGCTGCAAGACTATCTGACAATTTTATTATTTATTTATGAACTAATTTAAAAAACTCCTACAGAGGTGTTGGGCAGCCCCACTATCCTAGGCCGCCGAATCTCTTCTATACCGTCAAAATACTATTCAAAAAAATCAACTCAAAGTATTTTCATTTCCTTGCCGGTCTCCACCATGCTGCAATTATCTCTACTGCCTCGCTCTTTGGGATGGCAAATATAAGGCAATTATCTTTAGTGTCTTTCTCTAGGTTGTTGTACTAGTTTCTCATGATTTTTTAATCTTTTTCATTTATCAGATATGTATCAGTATATATTTATTTTAAATACACATTTAATAAAATTTGATATTTATTTTTCTGGTTCTCATGTTTTTTATATATACTAGCATATATTCATCCTAAATAAGCATGTAATATGATTTATACCCATCTAACATGAGCCTAGAGGGCTCCAATTTAAATTTATTCAGGTACATCATATTAGGCTGTAAAGTGAACCTCTTGACTTAATAAACCCCTGGGGTTCAATCAATACTATCAAAATGTGGACTCAAACCCTAACTTCCAAAATACTCAAAAGTTTTTCATTTCTTTGCTGCAATTATCTCTAGTGCCACCTACTGCCATTGTTGTAGGGGTTTCTCATTTGTCTAACAATTTTCATTCCTGGTTCATTTGCTTTATAAAATAAAATACTTAGCCTTAGAATCATTTTTAAAACAACTTTGTTACCCTTAGAACTAAATTTTCTCTCTCTATGCATTAAAACTACTTTGTTATCCTTAAAAAGAGTGTCTTCTTTGGACTAAAGAGAGTATTTCCTAGTGTTGCTCCGAGAGACCAGGGAATGTAGAGAGTAATATGGTAGAGAAGTTGTAATATTTAATATTTTGACTTATTCAAACTATAACAAAACGGGCACATTGGCTCTCTCTTGTCTAAGCTGGTTTTTGGCCTTAGAGCCTACCTCAACTTTGTACTTCTATTGGGTTATAATCCTTCCCCTGCACCAGGTCTCACTAGTAAAAGACCCAAAAACATAAAAGATTCTATGAACCGGTCTTCTTCCGGAAAATAAAATAGAATAAAATAAAATAAATCCTTAGGGTTCTAATCATTTTAAAACAACTTTGTTACAGTTAGCAGGAAGGCCACTCTCCCACTTCAAATAAATACCCAGTGGCTTATTTAAGTAGTAAACAATGTTCCAGTTAGAGATTTTTCCTTTCTACACATTAAAACAATTTTGTTGTGCTTAAAAAGAGTGTCTTCTCTCCTAGTTTTATCACAAAAGAGAGTGTTTTAGTGGTGAGGGAATGTATAGAGCAGTATGGTAGAGAAGTTGTAATGTTTAATGTTTTTACTTTTTCAAAGAAAAACAAAAAGAAATAAATAAAATACAATACAGTAGTATGAAATAAAATAAAATAAATAAATAAAACATTTTTGGCCTTAAAAGATTGTTTTATTTCCCAGCATAGAGGAGGCCCTGGAGTTCACTAGTGTGAAAGGTGTCTTGTAATGTTTAAAATCTCATTACAAACTTTGACTCAATCAAAATCAATTTTAAAACAACTTTCTTGGCCTTAAAAGATTGTCTTATTTCACCCATAAAGGCCCTAGAGTTCACTAGGGTGGAAGGTATCTTGTAATGTTTCAAATTTCATTACAAACTTTGACCCAATCAAAATCAATTTTAAAACAACTTTCATGGCCTTAAAAGATTGTATTCTTTCCCCTCATACAGGCTCTAGAGTTCACTAGGGTGAAAGGTGCATTGTAATGTCTAAAATTTCATTAAAAAGTTTGACTCAATCAAAATAAAACTATTAAAATAATTAAAAGAATTTTTTTATCCATAAAAAGATTGTATTTTTTTATCCTTAAAATGATAATGACCATAGTGAAGAATGAATGGAAAAGCCTCCTATTTATAACAAAGTATTGGGTTGATCTAAAAAATGGAGAATAATAATAGATATTGACCAAATGAGGATCTAACCGTCATGAATATTTTATTATGTTTTTTGGAGAGGGAAAACATATTCAAAATGGTAAAATATCTTTATTTAGGAATAATTTACAAACAAAATATTTATTAATTAGTTCCCCACGACTAAGAATTGTGTGAAATTGAAATAATTATTAAATAGGGATTTAACAGTTATATAGTGATTTATTTATTTCTTTATTTATTTATAGGCAATTTAGTCAAATGTGAAAAGGAATAATTTCAAAATAATAATTTAATACTTATTTCTAGAGAAAATTAAATAAATAATTATTTTATTCAATTATTCTCATGGGGTTTTATAATTCAATAATAAATAATTTAATAAAAAATCTTTTAAACAAATTATTTCACATGATGAAAATGATTTTACTACGGTAAAATTAATCTTAGGTGGTGTCTTTCAGTCCACCTAGTTAGAAAGGGCTAGGTGATAATAATTTTAGTGATAAAAAATTGAGCCCCCCAATGTATGGGTGTTACAAGAAAATGGTATGTTTGAAAAATGTTGTAGGACATTCTATTAGTTTGGCCGTCAATGCCACCCTCCTCGCTCTAGTTCCTAAGGAAGAAAATTATGCCATAATAGGTCAGCACAGGCCCATAGCACTTTGCAATGTAATTTATAAAATTATTTCCAAAGTCATTGCAAACATCCTAAATCACATCCTCCCAAACCCTCAGTCCCCAAAAAAATCACGTTATGTTGAAGGTAGGTAGATCCTTGATGGCACCATTCTTTCCCATGAAGCCACCCACTCCATCAAGTCTGTGATGCTACTTGACATTCCCATCAAGGTGGATCTTTCAAAAGCCCCCTTCCACAGCCTCAACTCCCACTACATAAAAGAGGTTGTACATGCCTTCAAGTTCATTCCTAAGTGGATCTCCTAGGTCATCTCCTTTATCTCCTCAAATTTATTCTCTATCCTTATAAATGGCTCCTCATTAGACACCTTTCAACCCTTCAGAGGAATGAGGGAAGGAGATCCTCTCTCCCTTTATCTTCATCCTTGTGCTAGAAGGATTCGATAGAGCATTAAAAGTTTCCATTACTGATGGAAACCTTGTTGGTCTTAGATTCCATACTAACCCTCCCTCTCCCATCAATAATTTTTTGATGACACTCTCCTTTTCAATCACTCCTCACTCACTGAAGCTCATTCCATAAAAATAATTTTGAGTTCATTCTCCATTACCTCATAGCAGACCCTCAATTTTGACAAATATCTCATATTCTTTATTCGCACTCCCCTTGACACCCAAAGGAAAATTAAGTGAATTATTGGCTTCTTGGTGGGTAATCTTCCTTCCAAGTACCTTGGAATCCCTCTCTCAACTTCTGCTGCCAAACATTCATCGTCGAAATGCCTCGTGGCAAGTTAAAAGACAAATTCAAATGTTGGTCATTTCAACCTCTGAAAATAGCATGTTGGCATGTTCTTCTTAAATAGGTCCTAAAAGGTATTCCTTCTTATCTCTTTTATGTCCTAGAAGCACCCAAATGTGTCCTTAAATATCTATGAAACATATCATGTAATTTATTGTCACGAGGCTCTCAAATCAAATAAAAATGCTTATTCGTCAAATGGGAATGCTCTCCCTCTCAAAAGAAGAAGGGGGTGTTGTTCTAAAAGACCCAGAAAAAGTTAACAAAGTCATGGGAGAAAAGATGTGTGTGGAGATCGGTCAAGAACACCACAAAACCATGGCCCAAACTCTAGCATTCAAGGTACACTCGGAACATTGATAATCAAGATCCTATCTACTTAAAATCAACCATCGAGGGTTCTCACATTTAGAAAATGTAAAACACAAACAGATCCATGTATAAAGTCACACTTTCTTGGAAATAAGGGATGGTTGTTTAGTGATATTTTGGAGAGATTCATGGAAAAAAACCCCAATATTAGCATAGAGCTACAACTCCCCTTAAGAGAACAAGAAGATCATGCTTCAAACAGGTCATTAGTTTCACAATACTGGAAAGAAGACCCTTCTCACAAAAGACGCGGATGGATCCTCCCCACTACGACACACGAGGAAGACACATAATCAAATGGTTTCAGCCTACAAGAGGCTCTAGCTCATATAACACTCAAAAAGAAATATGGCCTAGGACATTTAAGGTGTGGATTCAAAAGTGCATGTAGTTTTAGTGTCAAAGAAGCTTACAACCTTTACTCGCAGACCCAAAATCAAGACCTAGACCCATATTGGTTTATATAGCCATTTAGATCCTATAGGGGTTTTACCTTCAGGAAATTCAACCAAATCCCAAGTATGGTTTCTATTTATTGATTCTGTTTACTCATATATTGCAACCCTCCATGCATCATATTTACGTTCTTCCTCATAATTTGCAGGTTCTACATTGTTTACAATTTGTGACATTAATGCATAGTCTTTCAATCTAGAAGATAACCGAGTCTTCCTACCTTATCTCCTTGGTAGGGGACTTACCTCAACTCTGTGTATTTCAGCCTTTTCTGGGCTTGCATCATCATTGATTACATTATCTATTACTTATTCTTCTTGTTTTTGCTCCTTCTCTTCATCTTCCTCACTGTTTTCTTCCAATAGCAATGGAATGTGGCAATCTCTGTTAAAGTCATCCTTTTCTTCTTGAACCTATTCATGAAATATAACATCTCTGCTTGCAAAAACCTTGTGAGTCATAGGATTGAATAACTTATATCCCTTGAACTCACTACCATATCCAACAAATATACATTTCAGGGCTTTGGGATCTAACTTCTTCCTATCTGCTTTAAATATATGAGCATAAGATTTTGACCCAAATATTATTAAATGACTCACTGCTCGTTTGAATCCAAACAACGCTTCAAAAGGGGTTTTGAAGCATAGACATCTAGTAGGACTCCTATTCTTTAAATACATAGTAGTGTTAATAGCTTCTGCCCAAAGACCATTTGATAGACCCTTACCTTGAAGCATGCTCATTGCGCACTCCACAAGAGTTTTGTTCTTCCGTTTTGCCACTCCATTCTACTGTGGAGTGTGGGGCACTGTAAACTATTCCACGATCCCATGATGCTTGCAGAAATTCACGAACTCTCCCAACCTGTATTCTCCCCCTTGATCTGAGCGGATAATTTTTACCCTTTTCCTGTCTAGTTTTCTACCATGGATTTAAACTCTTTAAAATATTGAAAGGCTTGATTCCTTTTACTCAGAAAGTATATCCATGAAAATCTAGTGCAATCATATGTAAATAAAAGAAAGTAATATTCTCCTCCTAATGACCTAGTTTGCATAGGTCCGCAGATGTCTGTATGCACAAGTTCTAAAATATCTCTTTCCTTTCTATTGACATGTAAAGGGAACTATTCTCTATGTATTTTCCCTAATGCATATCCATCACAATCCAGCTTAACATTATGGAGAACAGGGATTCCATCAACCATACCTTTTATCTGAAGTAAGATGCGGTCTTGCAGATTAAGATGGCCAAATTTCTGATGTCAAAGATCTTCAACTGCCGATCTAGCTGCAACCATTGCTTGTTGTGGCATACTCTTCACATCTAGTCTGTACAGGTTCTCGACGTGCACTCCTATTGCAACTATTTCCATCTGGATATTGTTAATGACACAGTTAGTCTTAAACAATTGAACTTGCATGTCTTGATGAGTAATCATTGAGACAGAGACCAAATTTTTCTTAATTCCTGGAACAGACAATACATTTTTAAGATGTCTAATGTCACTGCTAGGTAACTTTATAGGAATGTCACCATATCCTTTGATCTCATATCCATTGTCATCTCCTAAATAGATTTTCGACCCACATGAAGTTTCTTCAAGAAATTCAAACCATTCCTTCTTACCAGTCATATGTGAGGATGTGTCAAAGTCGACATACCATATGTCATCCTCATCTCCCTTTAAAGCTAAAAGAGAAAAATTGACTATAAATAGTCGAAGTTCGTGGCTATGGTCTTCTTCTTCCTCAACAAAGTTACTCTTATGTTTTCTCTGTTTGTTTCTTCCTTCGTTTGCCTGCCTCTTATAACAATATTTAATCTGGTGACCAGGTTTTCCACAGTAAAAACATTTCTTGATGGGAAAATGATTAGCATCCATACCTTTAAATGGTCTCTTGTGAAATGTGTTGGCACCTTTCTGGTGCTGTTGCTGCAGTTGCTTATGTTGCTTCCCTCTATACTGTCTCCTTTTTTCCATCAAAGCAAGGTCATTGCTCTTTGATTTCAAATTTTGTCGTCTCTCTTTTTCTTGTAGCAGAATCCCTATCAGCTCTTCAAACGCAGGGGCTTTCTCCCTTGCTAACAGCCCTGAGAAGAACACCTGGTATTCATGAGTCATTCCATTCAACGTGATCATGACCAGATCTAAATCAGAAACTTTCTCTCTGATATCTCCCAATCTATCCTTCAGGTCTTTAACTCTAGCAATGAATACAGCAATGGACTCATTCTCCTCCATCTTCAATGCAAACATCTTGCCTTTGAGTGACAAGACACGGTTTGTATTCTGGGTTTGGTATAGGTTTTTGAGCGTCGTCCAATGTTAGTGGCCGATTTACAGTCTCTAATATGTGGGATAACATTGTCCTTGATGGACATCTTCAATATGACCTTCGCTTTTGTCTCCCTTTTATCCCAATATTGCTCTTGTACAGCTAATCATGGTCTCAACTCATTTCCTACAACAATCGACCACGCATTTGCACTTTCAAGTAAAGTATGCATCTTGAATTTATTGTTGGTGAAATTCGATCCATCGAGTTCGCTAGACTCTAACATTCAAGGTACACTCAGAACATTGATAATCAAGATCTTATCTACTTAAAATCAACCATCAAGGGTTCTCACATTTAGAAAATGGAAAACACAAAGAGATCCATGGTATAAAGTCACACTTTCTTGGAAATAACGGATGGTTGTTTAGTGATATTTTGGATAGATTCATGGAAGAAAATCCCCAATATTAGCATAGAGCTACAACTCCCCTTAAGAGAACAAGAAGATCATGCTTCAAACAAGTCATTAGTTTCACAATACTGGAAAGAAGACCCTTCTCACAAAAGACATGGATGGATCCTCCCCACTATGGCACACAAGGAAGACACATAATCAAATAGTTTGAGCCTACAAGAGTCTCTAGCTCATGTAACACTCAAAAAGAAAAATGGCCTAGGACATTTAATTTGTGGATTCAAAAGTGCATGTACTTTTAGTGTCAAAGAAGCTTACAACCTTTACCCGTAGACCCAAAATCAAGACTTGCACCCATATTGGTCAAATTTATGGGGCCTGCACTTCTGGCCCAATATGCGCATCTTCACTTTTCTCCTCATAGATAAAAATCAAACTTGAATAGAAAAAGAAGGAGTTACAACTCATAGGTGAGTACTGCACGTGGAGACTGTACTCAAACAAAGAAAACTCTCTCCGTTCACTCTACTCTTCATCAAATGAGTAATTACATCATTAAGTACAATAAGGAAATGAGGAAGTTGCAACCAAACTCCTAAACTTTAGGAACAAATCCTAAACTGAGATACGTTACAACTTATGTAACAATTTCTAGATTAATACAAAATAATATTAATTATTTTCAACTCCCCCCTTCATGGAGAAAGGATTATCCTAAACTCCTAACATCCCTCTAAACAATTCAAACTTTGCATGCCCAAGAGGCTTAGTAAAAATATCAGCCATGTTATCACAAGTTTTACAATATTCAACACATATTTCTTTTGACTGTAGTTTCTCTCGAACAAAATGAAATTGAGTATCAATGTGCTTTGTATTTTTATGAAAGACTCGATTGTATGCAAGCCTAATGGTACTCTCATTGTTAGTTTTGTTAATAGTTGATTCTTTCTGCTCTTCTCCTACATCGTTGAGAAGTCTTCTCAACGAGATAGCTTCACATGTGGCTGAACACAATGCTTGGTACTCAGCTTCACATGAAGATAGAGCTACAGTGCTATGCTTTTTGCTGCTCCATGCTATGACCCTGGATCCAATGTTGAATGCATAACCTGTGATTGATATTCAATCATCCAAGTTACCTACCCAATCGGAATCTGAAAAACCTGCTACAATAACATTAGAAGTGTCAGTGTACAAAATGCCATAATTACTAGTACCACTAAGATACCTCAACACACTTTTTGCTGCGACCGAGTGACTTTCGAGTGGTTTTGACATGAACTAGCTCAACTCACTAACAGAATATGCCAAATCTGGTCTAGTGGTAGTGAGATATATCAAACTACCAACTAGATGTTTGTACATAGTGGCATCCACCTCTTTAGTACCATCGTCACTGCTCAACATTAAATTTTGCTGTAATGGTGTTGCTGCTGATCTGCACTATTCCATTCTGAACCTTTCCAGCAAGTTTCTCACATACTTCCCTTGAGTAAGAAAAGTTTGTCCAGAACCTTTCCATACCTCCAATCCCAAGCAGTAATGAAGGTTTCCAAGATATTTCATCTCAAACACTTGTGACATTTGTTGTTTGATTTCTTTGATCAGATTGTTAGCATTCCCTATTATGATCATATCATCTACATACAAAGAAATCAAAATAATTTGCCTCTGTTTATTGAACTTGGTATACAGATTTGGATCATTCAAGCTCCTATGAAAGCCATGTTGTACAAAAAAATGAATCAATTTTCTCATACCATGATGTGGGTACCTCTTTTAAACCATAAAGTGCCTTTTTCAATTTACACACAAGATGTTCCTGTCCCTTTTTCACAAAACCTTCACGATGTACTAAATAAATTTCTTCTTTCAAGTCACCATTCATAAATGCAGACTTAACATCTAGCTGGTGTAGCTGCCATTTGTGTTTTGTTGCTAAGGTAATTAGCATTCTAATGGTGTTTAGTTTGGCTACAGGAGAAAAGGTGTCATCGAAATCTATTCCCTCTTGCTGTGAGTAACCCTTTGCTACCAGTCTAGCTTTAGGTTTCTCTATACTCCCATCTGCCATAGGATTGAATAACTTATATGCCTTGAACTCAGTGCCATATCCAACAAATGTACATTTCAGGGCTTTGGGATCTAACTTCTTCCTATCTGCTTTAGGTATATGAGCATAAGCTTTTGACCCAAATATTCTTAAATGACTCACTCCTCGTTTGAATCCAAACAATGCTTCAAAAGGGGTTTTGAAGTGTAGACATCTAGTAGGACTCCTATTCTTTAAATACACAGTAGTGTTAATAGCTTCTACCCAAAGACCATTTGATAGACCCTTACCTTGAAGCATGCTCCTTGCGCACTCCACAAGAGTTTTTTTCTTCCGTTTTGCCACTCCATTTTGTTGTGGAGTGTGGGGCACTGTAAACTGTTGCACAATCCCATGATGCTTGTAGAAATTCATGAACTCTCCCAACCTGTATTCTCCCCCTTGATCTAAGCAGAGAATTTTTATCCTTTTTCCTGTCTGGTTTTCTACCATGGATTTAAACTCTTTAAAATAATGAAAGGCTTGACTCTTTTTACTCAGAAATTATATCCATGAAAATCTAGTGCAATCATCTGTAAACAAAACAAAGTAATATGCTCCTCCTAATCACCTATTTTTCATAGGTCCACAGATGTCTGTATTCACCAGTTATAAAATATCTCTTTCCTTTCTATTGACATGTAAAGGGAACTCTTCTCTATGCATTTTCCCTAATGCACATCCATCACAATCCATCTTAACATTATGGAGAACAGGGAGTCCATCAACCATACCTTTTCTGTGAAGTAAGATGAGGTCTTGCAAATTAATATGGCCAAATCTCTGATGCTAGAGATCTTCAACTATCAATCTAGCTACAACCATTGCTTGTTGTGGCATACTCTTCACATCTAGCATGTACAGGTTCCCCACGCACACTCCTATTGCAACTGTTTCCATCTGGCTATCCTTAATGACATGGTTAGTCTTAAAGAATTGAACTTGCATGTCTTGATCAGCAATCATTGAGACAGAGAACATATTTTTCTTAATTCTTGGAACACACAATACATATTTTAGATGTTTAATGTCACCACTAGGTAACTTTACATGAATGTCACAATATCCTTTGATCTCATATCCATTGTCATCTCCTAAATAGATTTTCGACCCACATGAAGTTTCTTCAAGAAATTCAAACCATTCCTTCTTACCAGTCAGATGTGAGGATGCGCAAGAGTCAACATACCATATGTCTTCCTCATCTCCCTTTAAAGCTAAAAGAGCACAATCGACTATAAATAGTCGAAGTTCGTGGCTATGGTCTTCTTCTTCCTCAACAAAGTAACTCTTATGTTTTCTCTGTTTGTTTCTTCCTTTGTCCTCCTGCCTCTTATAACAATATTTAATCTGGTGACCAGGTTTTCCACAGTAAAAACATTTCTTGATGGGAAAATTATTAGCAGACATACCTTTAAACGGTCTCTTCTGAAATGTGTTGGCACCTTTCTACTGTTGCTGCTATGGTTGCTGATGTTGCTTCCCTCTATACTATCTCCTTTTTGCCATCAAAGCAAGGTCATTGCTCTTTGATTTCAAATTTTGTCATCTCTCTTCTTCTTGTTGTAGAATCCCTATCAGCTCTTCAAACGCAGGGGCTTTCTCCCTTGCTGACAGCACTGAGATGAACACCTGGTATTCATTAGTGATTCTGTTCAACATAATCATGAACAGATCTGAATCAAAAACTTTCTCTTCGATATCTCCCAATCTGTCCTTCAGGTCTTTACTTCTAGAAATGAACCCAACAACGGACTCATTCTCCTCCATCTTTAATGCAAACAGCTTTCCTTTGAGTGACAAGACACGGTTTGTATTCTGTGTCTGGTATAGGTTTTTGAGCATCGTCCAGATGTCAGTGTTTGATTTACAGTCTCTAATATGTGGGATAACATTGTCCTTGACAGACATCTTCAATATGACCTTCGCTTTTGTCTCCCTTTTATCCTAATCTTGCTATTGTGCAGCTAATCCTCGTCTTAGCTCATTTCCTATAATAATTGACCACGCATTTGTGCTTTCAAGTAAAGTTTGCATCTTCAATTTCTAGTCGGTGAAATTCAATCCATCAAGTTTGCCAAATTCGTGTAGGTACGATTGTATACTGTTATTCATATTGGATTGATAAAATTTTTGATCCTCTGATGAATAATTCTATCCAACTAAACACTTTCAGGTCACAAAAAAAACACCACTGAGCAAGTTTGATTTGCTTCCATTGAACAGATCAGGAACTGCAATGTACCACCATTGGGCAAGTCCAATTTTCTGCCACTGAATAGATCAGGGACTCCAATGCACCACCATCAGGCAAATCCGATCTGCAGCCATCGAACAGATCAGGAACTCCAATGCGCCACCACCGAGCAAATCCGATCTACTACCACCGAACAGATGAGGAATTCCAATGTGCCACCACTGGGGAAATCCGATCTGCTGCCACCGAGTAGATCTGAAGCTTCAAAGTGCCACCACCGGGCAAGGCCGATCTGCAAAAAAAAGAGAAAAATTTACAGATCTTCCAAAAAGAAAGAGGTTGGCGCTTCTCGATAGCGAAAGACCCACGCCAGAAACAAAATCGGCGTGAGGCACGAAATTGCCATGCTTAAGGCTTGATTTTCCCCACCAATAGCGATTTTTGGTGCGTCGGCATGACTATCCATATCAAACCTACGCCAAGTGGCACAATTGTTCCTTAAAAAACCACGCTAACCCTTTGTTCTGCTCAAAAATGGCGGAACTATTCCTGTCAAAACAGCACCAACCCTTTCTTGCGCTTAGAGATGATTAGTCATCTGAGACATGTGCTACAGGTGTTACTGTAGTCCACTTGATCTTACGAATAAAAGATACAACTACCCTAGAACCCCCGCTCAAAGTACATTTCCAAAGTAGGGACAAGTTCTTAAACCATGCTGGTGAGATTCGCCTTTGGGATTCAAATTTGCCAAAGTACCAATTCCCCCAAGTCCACATTTTTCCTAAGATTGTTCATATGTATTATGCTTGCTACATCCCCTGTCACATGACTGTTATGTCTCATGGCAAGAAGGTCCTTTTCGCCATCAATGTTGATTCTATAAATGAAATTCTACAGCTCCAACCAGGACCAAGCCTAACCCCACTCTCAATTGGAGATCTGTTGGACCTGTATCCTAAACATAGCTCTACAAAATTGGCCCAACTATTCCAAACCTTCACAAGAGAAGAGAGACACATCCCTAAGGACTTTCCTCCATATGTATAAGTCATTTTCTCTCTATGGGGCCAGAATATTGTGGCCATGATATCTTCTATTTTGGGTTACTCAAGTAGTGAGTACATTAATCAAATAATCCTTGCCTTCATGTCCATCTAGACTCCAAGGTAGCCTCCTATTGTCATTTATGACTATGCCCAATTTATAGCTGATAGGATGCATGAGAAATTCCTTATAATGATGAATGAAAGGGTTTTTAAGCACTCCTCAGTTTTATACCATATGTTCTTATATTATCAATCATAGAAGTTCCCATTCACCCTTTAGAAGCTTGACACCAAGGGTCAACCCAGATCAATCATTTTTTGGACCCCATTGATTGACCAATACTAGTCTCCATACTCTTACTTTGATTTCATTGATTTATTTGTACATCAAGTCATGGAAACATTGACTGGAAGCCCTCCTCCTAGAATCAATCTAGAAATAAAGAGATTCATTCAATTGTGTAAGTAGACCAAAGTTGGTGATTGGTACCTGAACCATATAAAAATAAGGATTTATGGTTGCATACTAGCACCATACAAGCTACCAAGATACCTACCCATGTGGTTCTTTGCATTAGAATACTATAGGAAAATTATCAATGCAGATGAAGTAAACTTTGTCAATGCCAGGAAGAAGGCCCCTTCAAATACCAACTAGGCCACCTCAAATGCTACTCTAAAGAGGTTGGAAAAGAGGCATATTTGATATTACAGAATATGAAGTTCCAAAGAACTTTTGTGTGGAGATATGATCTTTTGGAATTCATCACAAAGAATAGACAAAAGGTCAAGCTAGGACCTTTCATTCACAATCCCATACCTGAAATAGAAGCATATGCAAATCAGATAGAATGGGTGGAGGGTACCATAGTAGACCTAGATAGCACGAGAGTAGATGTAGAGAATGTTCTAATTGATTTATAAAAGTAGCTTGATGACAACTCTTATCTATAGGTACGAGAAGAACTAGAAAGAACCATGAGTACCTCTCGAGTCATGCAATCTCCTCAAAATGAAGAGCAGATCCCAAAAGGAAATAGAGAAGGGGCTTCTGCTTTAGGAATGGGTAGCTCTGATTTACAACAGGAATCAAATAAGAGGAAAAAAGGCTAAATCCAGCCTCTGAGCAAGAGTATACTGAAGACTCAACTAAGGTCACAAATACATGAGTAGAAAGAAATAGATCTGCCACTCCATTTGGAGGCATGCAAGAGCCTTCCACATCACAAACTCAGATGTTGGAAAGGCAACTTAGTGTTGAAGTATCTTCCTTCAACATGCCTGCTGACAAAAACCAAGATATCAAAGAAAGATATAAAGAAATCAAACCTAGAAATGAGAGGCTTAAGGCCTAAACAAATGCTCAGTACCTAAATCTCACTCCTACCAATCAAACAAGGCTAATGTTAGCCTTTGACATTAAATAGGGGAAGCTGTAGATGGCCTTTATGAAGCCTACAACCCAACAATCAAAGACAACATCATATTTCAAAAGGATAGATTGTGAAGTGTTGGTAAGGGATATTAATCCCATAGATGAGATTGAACTACACAAATAGGTTGGAGAGATGATATACTCCACCCTGACAGGTAAATCCATAGCTGCCCATCAACTACAGAACTCTCTAAACAACATCTCATCTCAATTCCAGTTAGAAAAGGCCTCCTCACAGGCCAAGGATACTAGGATCAAGTCCTTAGAGGAATTAGTGATTGAATTGGGGCACGATCCCAAGGATATAAAGGCTACAAAATAGCTTATTAAAAAGAAAAATGATGATATTGTTGCACTTAAGAGGTAATTGAAAATACCCCAACTACAACATCCTTAAACTATAGAAGTCATAGAGAATAAAACCAGACATGAGGAGTTAATGGACTTGGTCATGAAGCTGAATGACCAACTAAAAGAGATAGAAATGGAATTGGATGCTTTAATCCAATTAAAATTAGTAGATGTGGCTACTTCTTCAACAAATGTTATCCACAAAGTCAACACAACAGTGCCATCCACACTAGCAGCACCTTTGGCACCTACAACTCCACTTGCAATAGGCTTGCCAGTAGCAATAGAGTCTACATCAGTAGTAGGTGCATCAGGAGAGAAAGTAGCAGAACTAGTCAAAACCATGGAAGAGATGTCTATCGAGGCTACTGAAATGAATAGGTTAAAAGAAAAGGTTGAAGGTTTCGAAGCAGGCTGCAAACTTTCCCAACTGAGGCAGAAAGAAGAAGAAAAAAACACCGAGAGAATGGATGAGAGAATCGAAATCCTAGAGAAGGATTTAACGTTGGAAAAACCACTTAGAAAAACAAAGGAAATGTTGTGGGAAAATATCACTCACTTTGTCAATGGTATTTTCCCATCAGTCCAAGTAATTTTTGAACAAACAAAGTTGGTAAATATAGCTATAGAAGTTATCCAGAATGTGAAGGAGGAGTTGGGAGATAAGCTAGAGGATGCAAATAGACTCATCCACTTCATCAACAACAAGAACAGATATGAGCTCCAGGAGCTAAATATAGAATATAGGACCACTCCCATTTTAGAAAAAAGGAAGGTCCTTTTGAAAAGGAACCTTATGCCTAATTTGGAAGAAAGGTGCCACAATCTGCAGGTATCCATTGGTAGGTTCATGGCTAAGTTCCAGATTTTGAGTGAGAAAGGTCTACCCAGTCCTATGCTCATCAATGAAAGACTCATGACACAATTGGAGTATAGTGATAGACTCAAAAAATTAGCTAAGGAACAAGCGAGCTCTTCATCCATAAAAGCCTTGCCAACAGGCAGAGTTTTATATGACACATTTGAGAGCTTGTTTTTCCTTGAGCATGAGGTAAAACATTTGTTCCTCACCAAGCCTAATTTTGGCAAATATACTGAAGGTGATGAAATTTACAGAAGAATGATGAATGTAAAGTTCCCTGATGTAGAATGGTGGGAGAAAATGACCAATTTATTTTGATGAATTTACAACAGACATATACTACATAGTAAAAACAAAACAATGAGGTAAAGTAGGTAAAAAAAACACAATAGGGTCAAAGAGTATCAGGGTTAAAGAGTATTTGTTGAAAGATGAAAGCGAAGAAGACTCCAGCATGAAAATCTGCAACAACAAGCCAGAATAAAAGCCTAACACTTCAACAATAAAGGGCAACACAACCATAATAAAAGGGACAACAGGAAACATTCCATTAGCTCTCTCTATCTTCTTGCAAGAAGATATTTGTATTTCCTAGATTAAATCTCAAGCTGTTTTGAGATATTTTGTAATAATTTTCTGTATAAATACTTCACAATTAGAAGTATGTATGGTGGATTTTTAGACATTTCTATAGTTTTCTTGATCAAAGACTATAAGCTATTGTATCACTGTTGGACCAACAAGCTAGATTATTGAATAAAGCAAAGACATTTCACTAGATTCATGTGTAGTGTGAAATACAGACAAGTATCTTATTTTGTGTTATCACATTTCTTTAAAAGTTTTTCCGTAATATTAAATGTATCTGAAATCTAAGTGCTATAATATGGAATGATATCTCACAACTTTCTTCATTGCACTCCGTTTTGACTATTATGCATTTTTTATGTTTTCTGATAAATTATGTAAGTTAAGGAATTCTTGATTGCTCCTTAGTTCATGTAGTTTCCCTCCAGTGCATAGTAAAGGATTCTTAACTACCCTTTGCTCATGATCATCCTCTGTTCCTCATTTTAATCCCAATTTGAGGATTCTTAAGTGCTCTCTCACCCTGGTTAAGATCATTTCACCCATTCGACCTAAAAATCTATGCTTCACTATCCTAGCTTGCCCATTGAACACTCCCTATAATGATTTAATCCTAGTTCTGTTGCCCTTCTTTAACTCCATAGGCCAATAGCGAGAGACACAATTCTATCCATTTGTGTAAGTATTCCACCATCCAACTTCCAATACAAATCCAAAAAACCCCTGAACTTTAAGAACTAGCCTAAAATCTTAGCAAACAAAGCTAAAACATATAGAGAGAGCCCTCTCTGAGTCATAGGTTGGCTAGAACATATACTTAAAATATTGGTTTGTAGTTACCTCAATCTTTTCCTTCTTCTCATAAATTCTAGGGAACAATTGTGAGTGATAATAGTGGGTACACATTTGGATTCTACAATCCATTTTCTCATATCGGGATATCAAATTCCTAAGTGCATTTTGGTCGAGTCTCTCATCGATGTGAGATACAAAACTCACTAAGTCCATGACTTTCCATTCCGAAACTGATGTCCAAACAAAGGTAATCAACATGATGATCGTACACGTTATGCACATGTACAACTCAAAGAATCCATGCACATGGGATGAAAGCCTCCCCTATGTCCAGCATAGCTACAATAGAGCTCCCCATAGCTAAACACACCACAACCCTTTTTAGGTAAGGATAGGATTTCAGTCATTCTGTCCCATTGATGTGGTCATACCATTTACAGCTACTCAAGCAGATTCAACTCATGTCGAGTCTAAAGCACATAGGGCTAACAACTTCATTGAGTACATTCAACACATCCACCATCATGTCGATGATATATTGGATATAACCAAATCTATGTACAAGTTGTGCCATGATCAGCATTGGGTCCCGTACAATTTCGAGGTGGGTGACAGCGTTTGGCTACATTTATAGAAGGAGCACCTCATTGGACCCTAATGCAAGATACTTCTGTTGTGATATAAGCCATATACCATCACCAAGGCTATAGGGGACAATGACTTTGAGCTGAGCTTTCCACCATTCCTTGGTTTGCACCTAGCGTTCAATGTAGATCACGTTTGGCCATACTTTGCACCATTGCTCAACACCTCTGACATTGGAGAACAACTCATGCCAACAAAGCTAAACCCAGACTGGATGGAAAATGTCACAGCTCATTGGATCATGGACACATACATCAAGAACACTTGTGAGAACATGATCCAACTCGTCCAAGCCCTTCAGAAAGCAATTAACTTATAATAGCTTTATATGAGAGTTTCTACAAGTTGCATGGATGTGGGTGTTCATAATGCGCAGAGGTTGACCGACATTTTTGGATCTAAGTATGGCCTACAAAGCAATGTTGTCTTTATCATGATTCAAATCGATAGACCAAGTATCAATCAAGTCAATCTGATCCAGTTTCCAAAATGTTGTGCAACCATCAAGAGTTGGACTGTATTCCTTTCTCACCTTTCCCTTATACCCCCCTTCATATCCTAATTGGAGGAGCGCTGGGCAGAAAAATTAGAATAGTGGTTTTGTTGCACCTCGTGTAGGTAAATTATGTCTACTTGGCATTCTCCAATTTCTTTGAGAAAGTTTTCTCTGCGGTGTTCCCACCTTAGGGCAAAGTTTGGACAGTTGAGACTATATCATTTTCTACTTTAATCCTCTTCCATACCATTTTTTAGCTATAATTGTAATATCTCTCTTCAATATGCTAGTCTCTTTCTTTTCTTACTCTTCTCATCAAATTCTACTTAACCATGCCACCTTAGGCCTCCTCTCCCTTTTAAAACAAATTTCTTGGCCTTAAAAGTCTGTCTTGTTTTCACCCATAGAGGCCCTAGACCTAAAGGTATCCTATAATGTTTAAAATTTCATTACAAACTTTGACTCAATCAAAATAAAATAACTAAAATAATTAAAACAATTTTGCTATTTTCAAAAAGAGTGTATTCTTTCCTAGTTTCGTGAAAAAATTTATTTTTTCCCTAATTTTGGGCATAGAGGCCTTGGAATGTAGAGAGTAATATAGTAGAGAATTTGTAATGTTTAACATTTTGTCTTATTCAAAGTATAACAAAACAAAACAAAATACAATAGAATAAAATAAAAAAACATAAAATGCTTAGCTTTAGAATCATTCTAAAAACAACTTTGTTACCCTTAGAACAATGTTTCTTTCCTAAATTTTGCCTCTCTAGGCATTAAAAACATTTTGTTATCCTTAAAAAGAGTGTCTTATTTCCTCGTTTTGTGACTAAAGAGAGTGTTTTCGTGCTTTTCTCTACTCTGAGAGGTGGGGGAATGTAGAGAGTAGTATGGCATAGAAGTTGTAATGTTTAATATTTTGACTTAATCATAGAATAACAAAACTACACAAAATAAAATAAATAAAATGCTTACCATTCTAATCATTTTTAAAGCAACTTTGTTACACTTGGCAACAAGGCCACTCTGCCACTTAAAATACCCATTGGCATATTTAAGTAGTAAACAATGTTCTAGTTCAGAATTTTTGCCTTTCTACATATTAAAACAATTTTGTTATGCTTAAAGAGTGTCCTCTTTCCTATTTTTCTCACAAAAGAGAGTGTTTCGCAGAGGTGAGGTAATGTAGAGAGTAGTATGGCAGAGAAGTTGTAATGTTTAATATTTTGACTTATTCAAAGCATAACAAAATAAAATAAAATACAATAGAATAATATGAAATAAAATAAAATAAAAAAACTTTCTTGGACTTGAAAGATTGTCTTATTTTCCAACATAGAGGAGGCCCTACGGTTCACTAGTGCGAAAGGTGTCTTGTAATGTTTAAAATTTCATTACAAACTTTGACTCAATAAAAATCCTTTTTAAAACAACTTTCTTGGCCTTAAAAGATTGTCTTATTTCCACCGATAGAGGCCCTAGAGTTCACAAGGGTTAAAGGTATCTTTTAATGTTTAAAATTTCATTAAAAACTTTGACTCAATCAA
The DNA here is from genome assembly GCA_000404065.3 of Pinus taeda. NCBI lineage: Eukaryota > Viridiplantae > Streptophyta > Pinopsida > Pinales > Pinaceae > Pinus > Pinus taeda. The sequence goes on along the minus strand of APFE030262946.1, from coordinate 17,169 downwards.
AATTAGTTTTAGAACAACTTCCATGGACTTAAAAGATTGTCTTATTTCCCCTCATAGAGGAACTAGAGTTCACTAGGGTGAAATGTACATTGTAATGTTTACAATTTCATTAAAAACATTGACTCAATCAAAATACAACATCTAAAATAATTAAAACAAATTTCCATCCTTAAAAAGAGTGTATTCTTTACTAGTTTTCTCACAAAAGAGTGTTTTTTTCCTAGTTTTGGGCCTAGAGGTGATGGAATGGAGAGAGTAGTATGGTATAGAATTTGTAATGTTTAACATTTTGACTTATTCAAATAATAACAAAACAGAATAAAATACAATAGAATAAAATTAAAAAAAAAACATAAAATCGTTACCCTTAGAATATTTTTTAAAGCAACTTTTTTACCCTTTAAACAATTTTATAGTTGGGAAATGTTGCCTCTCTAGGCATTAAAACAATGTTGTTATCCTTAAAAATAGTGTCTTCTTTCCTATTTTTGTGACTAAAGAGAGTGTTTCCTAATTTTGCTCCTAGAGGCCAAGGAATGTAGAGAGTAGTATGGTAGAGAAGTTGTAATGTTTTATATTTTGACTTATTTAAAGTATAACAAAATGAAATAAAATACAATAGCATAAAATACAATAAAATAATATAAGAAACTTGCTTGGCCTTAGACGATTGTCTTCTTTCAGAGCATAGAAGAGGCCCTAGAGTTCACTAGTGTGAAAGGTATCTTGTAATGTTTAAAATTTCATTACAAGCTTTGACTCAATCAAAATCCATATTAAAACAACTTTCTTGGCCTTGAAAGACTCCGCTCATAGAGGCCCTAGAGTTCACTAGGGTGAAAGCTAAATTTTAGTGTTTAAAATCTCATTAAAAACATTGACTTAATAAAAATAAAACAATTAAAATAATTAAAACAATTTTGTTATCCTTTAAAAGAGTGTATTCTTTCCTAGTTTTGTGTCAAAATAGTGTTTTCTTCCTAGTTTTGGGCCTAGAGGCCCTCCAATGTAGAGAGTAGTATGGTAGAGAATTTGTAATGTTTAACATTTTGACTTATTAAAAGTATAACAAAACAAAATAACATACAATAGAATTAAATAAAAAAATAAAAATAAAAAATAAAAAAATCAATCCTTAGCCTTAGAATCATTTTTAAAACAACTTTGTTACCCTTAAAACAATGTTCTAGTTGGGAAATTTTGCCTCTCTAGGTATTAAAACAATTTTGTTATCCTTAAAAAGAGTGTCCTATTTCCTAGTTTTGTGACTAAATAGAGTGTTTCCTAGTTTTGTTGTGAGAGGACATGGAATGTAAATAGCATTATGGTATAGAAGTTGTAATGTTTAATATTTTGACTTATTCGAGGTATAAAAAAATGAAATAAAATACAAGAGAATAAAATAAACATAAAATCCTTAGCCTTAGAATCATTTTTAAAACAACTTTGTTACACTTAAAACATTGTTATATTTCAGAAATTTTGCCTTTCTACACATTAAAACACTTTTGTTATGCTTAAAGAGAGTGTCTTCTTTCTTAGTTTTGTCACAAAATAGTGTTTTATTTTGGATTTCTGAGCCTATAGGCTAAGTAATCTAGAGCTTAGTATGATGAAAAAGTTGTAATATTTAACATTTTGACTTATTCAAAGTAAAGAAAAACTAAATAGAATAAAATAAAATAAAATAAAAAAACATAAAACTCTTAGCCTTTGAATCCATTTTAAAACAACTATGTCTCCCTTCAAACAATGTTCTAGTTAAGGAGTTTTGCATCTCCAAACATTATAGAGGGAAGAGTGGTAGAGACACTATAATATTTAACATTTTGACTAATTCAAAATAAAAGGAAATAAAATAAATTAGTATAAAATAAAATAAAAACATAAAATTCTAGAGCCCAATCTTATTTCTCATTGTATTTTTAGTCCATGGTTTTTTACCACATCATTATCTTGTAATATGTCTTTGTGGGATCTATCAAATCCTCAAAGGTATCAAATGTGCTATCACTTTAATAGGCTTTCACCTCAATAGAGAGATCTCATCCCTTTGGAAGCTAATATTTTATAAACTTAACAAGACCCATACAGAATAATCTACCTCCACCTTCAAACATAAAAACAAATCTGTGTTTTGGTTTCTAATTAGCTTTTATTTATATAAATATATTATTTTGTATTTTAGATAAGTTGGAGTTTTATTACAAAGTTAGTGTGATCATCACCTCTCATCCATCCATGATTTACATAATTTAAAAAAGATAGAAATATTCAAAATCATACCTTTCAAAGATAAGTACTATTCCAAAAAAATTGTATTTCATCATTAAATATATATCATCCTCTAATAATATACTTATAAAATAATATGTATGGGGATCATCAATAATATATATCTCAAATGTGATCATCACTATAGTTTAAATAACAATATCATCAATATTTGATGTCTTCAAACAACAATATATTTCTCAAAGTGCTCATCCCAAAAGTCAAAATAAATTGTTTTTCCACTAAGTAAGAATGAGGATTAGCATAAAACCTCCCCCAAGACTCACAAGTCTCAAAACATAAGTTGGAAGCACCTTGATTGATGGTGACACTAGGACCTCCATCAACCTAAACCAAATAGAATATTAATAAACATTACAAGGTAGAGGTACCTTGTAATGTTTAACATTTTGACTTAATCAACATAAAACAAAATAAAATAATTAAAACAAATTTTCTATCCTTAAAAAAAGTGTCTTATTTCCTAGTTTTGTGACAAAAGAGTATTTTCTTTCCATGTTTTGCACCTAGAGGCCCTCTAGAGAAGGGAAAATTTTAGGGGCTAATATTAGTAGGTGGGCTAATTTTCCATGCTTTTTCAAAACAAAATTCGCTAATTTCCATTTTTTTTTAAATGATTCGCCTAAAATTTATAGTAATTTTATATAGATACTGTATAAAATGGTTAGAAATTTGAATATTTCTGTAAAAATATTGTGAAAAGTTTTATAAATTGCATATGATGACTCTGAGATTCCCAAGGTTTCTAAACTTCAAGATAAAATTTCATACTTAAAATTTTCCTTACTCTAGAGTGCAGTATGGTAGAGAAGTTGTAATGTTTAAACTTTTAACTTATTCAAAGTAAAATAAAAAGGGATAGAATAAAATACAATATAATAAAAAACATAAAGTCCTTAGTCATCTATCCTTTTTAAAACAACTTTGCTAGGAAATGTTCTATTTCAGAGTTTTGCCTCTAGAGGCCCTATACACCGAAGTATGGTAGACACATTGTCATCTTTACCATTTTGACTAATTCAAAATAAAACAAAACAAAATAAAATAGCATAAAATAAAATAAGATAAAGAATATAAAATTCTCAAGCCTAAGGTTCTTCCCATTGTATTTTGAATCCATGGTGTTTTACCATAGTATTCATCTTTAACGTTTCCACTTGCATCTATCATTTACGTAAGGGGATCAAATGTCTTTCACTCTCGCATGTTTTCACCTCAAGTGAGAGAATTTATCCCCTGTGAAGCTAAGATTTTATAAGTGTAACAAGACCTATAAACAAGAATATAGCTCCACCTTCAAACATAAAAATAGATCCATGGTTTTGTTATTTTAATAGCTTATATTTATATCAGTTAATTATGTTGTAGTTTCTATGTATAAAAAAAAATAGAGTTTTTAACAAAGTCAATGTGATCATGAGTTGTCATCCATCCATGATTTACATAATTTAGAAAACATAAAAAATATAAAAAAACATATGAAAATATGAAAATATACAAAATCACATCTTTCACCCTACAAGTGGTAAATCTTTTGACTATTCCAAAAATTATTTATTTTAGCATTAAATAGATATCATCATCTAATAACATATTCATCTAGTAATATGTATGCATGTGAATCATCAATAATATATTTCAAGTGTGATGATCACCATAGTTCAAATAACAATATCATCAATGTTTTATGTCCTCGAACAATAATATATATGTCAAAGTGTTCATGAGTACTATATTTTATTTATATAATTTAATTATGTTGGAATACATAATTGCTAAGATAATAAGATTCTTAAAATTCAAGCTCAATTCTTCTATTTACTTTATAGTAAAGTAAACCATTCACATGAGCACACCTATTAACACAAGTATTTTTACATGGAAATCCAAAGGGAGAAAACCACCAATATGTTTGTTATTATCATGTAAATTGAGCACCGAGTTAATTACATCAAGATTTTTTTTTATCACCCAATCATAGGAGGCCCCAACCACCTTAAGAGAGAAAACCACCACTTGACAAGAGGCACCAACCATTTACGAATGCACACCACTACCTTCTCAAGCCATTGTTCTATTTTTCATATAATTTAGAGACTGAAAACAAAGGCCAATACAAATGCTCATAAATATAGAAGTTATATATTTCTACACTAGATCCTTTCCTTCTCCTCTGCAATCCCATTTTCCACTTCCCTCTCTCCTACACGACAAACCCAAGTCGTGGTCCTCAACTCCATTGTAAAAATAGTTTCAGCTTGATGTTACCTCTCTCCTCCTCAGACACGTAGACTTAACACAAATTTTGCATCCCCACTTTCTCAATGGAAATCCTAGGTTTTGTTCTTCTTCTACACAATGGGAGAACTTAAATTTGTTGTCCTCATCTCATCACTTTTGTCTACGTAGTCTCTACAACAGAGTGCTTCAAAGAGTTATTTTACATGGATCTACATGTTGTTTCTCAATCAATGTTTAAGGCCACTATAACTAAATTAAGCTCTTTAAATGGGCTTTCTTTAGTAAGCCATTGTAGTTTTATTAAATTATATAATGGGCACCTCATACTAACAAATAAATCCCAGTGGATCATGCACACTTAACAATTAACTCTATTAAATTATGCTTCCAGAAATAACGCAGTCCTACTTTCCTCTTAAATGCCCATAGAGATCAACAAGTATTGCATGTATGTCTCTCATTCCTCCTTTAGCTACAACTATCTATGAGATCCCATCAATTTTCTCGTATGGCTTCCTTGAGCCATTTCCTTATTTTAATTCTTCATGGATTGCAAGAGAAAAAAAAATAGATTTTGTTTTTTGTATGGATCATGCTTCATTAATCAATTATGTAGACCGTGGTCCTCTCTATATTTTAATACAGAGCTCTTTACCATCATCATCAATCCATCCACTTGCGCATTTTCCTGGTTATACTAGGATTTTGCTTATTCATTTATTACTAATGTGAATTATGGCATAATATCAAGATATGGAGGATTTATCTTCAAAGCTACCAACTCATTCATGCCTTTAGTCATATACTTTTACTGATTTTGAGGTGTACATGTCCTTGTGCCCATAAGTTTCTCGAAAACATTTAATAAGAGTTATGGGATTGTGAGATTCTAGGAACTCACCCACTATGTGTACCATTGACAACGTGCTAGTAACTCATTTCATGCCTTTAAACAGATGTTCATAGTTTTCTTTTCATTTTTGTTATCGTGAATGCCTATGGTCAACAAACATGCACGACCCAAGTCTTAGGCACAACCATTAACCCGTGGCGTTATTCCTCTAGAGTGCTTTTATTTGATTTTGGCCTTAAATCCCTTCATCGTCAAAACACATAAAAAGCATTACTTAGAAACACATTGGGCCCCACTCATACAAATATGATTTTATAGAGATGGAGCCCACATGCTCACATGCACTTAAAATTTATAGAATGAGTTTCCTACTCCTTACATGCTTCTAGGCTTTCGGCCTAGCTCACCTCTATGCTCTGTTTGCTATGCCACTCCTCTCGTTTTGCAGATTGTTATTAGAGATTTTAGGCTTTGTCTACTCTCCCACATATAGGCAATCCTATATGCCATACTACCCTATCCCTATTCGCCCCAATCATATATATATATATTAATATATATAATTATATATGTGTGTGTGTGTGTGTGTGTGTGGTGGTGTGTGTGTGTGTGTGTGTGTGTATATGTATATGTATATATATATATATACATATATATACATATACACATATATATACATATACACATATACATATATACATATACATACATAGATATAGCTGTGGAGTTGGAGCCGAGATGCCCACTTGCCCGTAAAACTTCTAAGTAAACATTGAGGCTTCTAAACCTTGAGGGCACTACTACTTCTAGCTTAAAGGTCCTCACTTTGAATAACCATAAATTCTAATCAAGAGGGATATTTTCATACTTCCACATATGGTTGGAAAGATCTTTCTAAGCACTTTGCAACTATGTCACTGTCTAGAGAAACAAATTTTATCTCTTGATACATAATATCCTCCAAACTATGATGCTCCCCAACCATCATAGTCATATTTTTATCAATTTTTCACTAAGCGTGCTACTATGGTGATTCCCTACAACACGCTTGTCAATGCTGATATTTTTTACCTCCAACTTCTATGCTAATTTTATTCAAATCAATGCCAAAATAATTAGTGCCACCACCCATTGAGGCAAAACCGATTGTCTAACAATATCCCCCTTTGACATTGATGGCAAAAGACCAAGCTCCCTGTGAAACTAGGCATGGTTTTCTTCGTTGTTGTTCTTCACCCACTTTGACATCAATGACAAAGGCTTATCGTAAAATCTCCCCCTAAAACTATAAAACCTACTCTTTAATTGATCCTTTAAGATGATTAGCTACCAGCACATTGTAATTGATTCATTTGGGAGGAGGAGTCACAATTCCTATATGTTGTTGGAGATTCACGAAGGGTTCTCTTGCAAGTGGCTTAGTGAATATGTTTGTTCATTGTTCTTTAGTGGTCACATATTCAAGTCGAACAACATTAGCAGCAACTTGTTCTCTTAAGAAATGAAACTTGATAGGAATGTGCTAGGTATTTTAGTGCATGAAAATATTATTATAAATTTTGATAGCACTAGTGTTCTCACATATGATTGGTGTTGGATCAATCAACTTTACCTTGATCCAAAAAAATTGTGAGGAGCAATTGGTAGCTACAATATAATTTTCTTCAAGAGTTGATAGATATATGGAGACACTAAAAATATCCTAAATAGAATTCTACACCATATCTTCACCTTTTGTCATGAATACCTCCTACCCAATCAACATTAGTATACTCCTTTAATGAAAACTCTCTCCTCTTACAATAACAATATCCATAATTTGTTGTGCCTTGCAAATATTTAAAAATCCTTTTGACAACAATGACATGACTTTCATGGGGGGAAAGATTAAAATTTTGTCATGAGGTTTACTGCTTGCATGATGTGTAGTCTAAATGTTGTGAGATAGAAACAAATTCCTATGGTTGATCTATAGACAGTCTATTTACGAGAGGTGTCTCATCTTCTCTCCATAACTTACAGCCTACAACCATGTGGGTGCTAATAAGCTTGGAATCTTGTAGTCTAAATTTCATTAGATTTCTTCACAAGTATTTCGATTGCGAAATGAGAATACCATCCTTTGATTGAGAAATTTGTAGTCCTAGGAAAAAGGACAATTCTCCTATCATGTACATATCAAACATTGTATACATGTAATTTTCAAATTGATCTCCCATCTTCTCTAGATCATTGCCAACAATTATGTCATCTGCATACACTACCACAATCAATAGGTTGTCATCTTCAGATATTATATATAGAATGTTATCTGTGGTGCCCCTCTTAAAGCCTTATGGCTCAATATATCTATCCAGTCTGGCATACCATGATCTGAGGGCCTATTTGAGCCTATATAAGGCATTTTTATGTTTGCACACAAATGCATCATTTTTTGTGAGATTAATGAACGCTTCTCGATGCTCAATATAAACCTCCTTTTCAATATCTCCATTGAGAAAGGCTCACCTCACATCCTTCTAATACAACTTGATGTTTTTTCTGAACAGAAATAGCAAGAAATATTTTGATGACCTCCAATCTTGCTACTAGTGCAAATATTTCTTCAAAATATATCCCCTCTATTTGGGCATACGCTTTGAAGACAAAGCAAGCCTTATCCCTCATCACTTGGCCATGCTCATTCAACTTATTTTTGAAAACCTATTTGGTGCCAATGACATTTCTCTATTTGGGTCTTGGAGAAAGCTCCCAACTATCATTCTTCTTCGTTTGATCTAGTCCTTCATTCATTGCCTTTACCCTATAATTATATTCACTTACCTCACTAAGATTCTTGGGCTTAATTTCATATAGTAGAGAATTTTTTTCTGTTGCTTGGGTTTCCAATATTTTTTTCCTTGTTTGAACACCAAGAATTTGACCACCAATAATTTATCTTTGTGGACGTTGTTTATGTACATACATTGAGGGAGATTTGTACCTCAGTGTTCTACTTATTTATTCATCTTCATCGGCTCCCTCTATTTACGCCTGATCTTAGAATATGGTGGGTGAACCTTTTCTTCATCTGATTTCATGTTTCCTTTGGAAGACTTATATTGTTGTACTATTTCATCCACTAATAGGTATGTGTAGTTTTCCACTCTCGTTTTTCTTTTGTTCTAACATTTGTATCCTTTACTTCACGTTGAGTAGGAGAGAAATATACACTCATTATCAACAGAATCAAACTTTCGAATATTTTCACCATTTCTTTTGATAAGGAATTTTCTCCGAGACACCTTGTATTCTTTCACTGGTTCACGTCTCGACATCCATAACTTAGGGAGTCTTACCATTGTTAGGCCTAAGTTATGTTCTATTTGCTAGGTACACTATTGTTTCAGTTGTTTCTCTCTAGAAGGTGTGTGTTACATCTACCTCATCCATCATGTCGCTAGCAATCTCTTAGGTTATTTTTTTCTTTCTCTCTACTAATTCATTCTATTAGAGATTTCTTGCCACATAATACTACCTCCTTATACCATATTCTTCACAATACTCTTCACATTCTCTTGAAGTGCATTATCCACCTCTATCTGAGGTTAAAAATTTAATCATTAGATATTTTTCATTCTCCAATTGAGCCTTGAATGTCTTAAAATTCTTAAGAGCTTATGATTTTTCTTTCAAGAGCATTATCCATGAGGCTTTGGTAAATTCACTAATAAGTAACATAAAATATCTTTCTCCACTTAGGATTTTTGTGCTAGTACATCTACATATATCAATGCGAATAAGCTCCATAGGTTTAGATGATAATAACTCATTTGTTTTAAATTTAGTCCTTGTCTTGTTACAAAACTAACAAGACTTACATATTTTACTGTCAAGCGATCAGAACCTTTACAATCCCCTTAAAATTATTATCTTATTGACTTTTACCAACATGTTAAAATTCATGTGACCATGTCTTCTATGCCACAACCATGTTTGGTTCGTCTTTCTCAAGTAGCATCCTACTCTAGAGTCATAAAAAAAATATACATTATTGTTTGTTATGACTACCTTTCCCACCAGATTTCCCTTCTTTTCATTTCATATCTCACAGCCTCTAGACCAAGTGTTCACATTATAGTTGTTATCGCACATCTCATTCAAACTGATTAGGCTGTGCTTGAGACCCTCTACATACAAAAAATTTTGAGCTTTAGTATTTTCATCACGACTCGTTATGCCCTTACCCTTAATTCTTGCTAGAGAATTGTTGTCAAACGTCACGTTGTTCCATTTGTCCTTTTATTTTAGAGACATAAATTTACTTTTGTCCCCAATCATATGCTTGGAATAACCATTATCCACATACCATCATTTTTTGTTAGTATAAAATTTCTTGGAAGGTGTACCAAAAATATTCCACTTAAGTCACTCATGACACATGACCATAACAAAAAATTGTGGTTTCTTACACTTCGTATATTCAATAATACAACTAGAAAAACCTGCAACAAAAGGACATATGTAATCCAAAACAACAAACAACAATATGTATCCAATGAAATAACCCAAATGGAAAGACTCTTAAAATTAATAATAATCTTTATTGATAACACCTAGTGAAGGAGATCTATGAAAAGGGTTTGCAAATCCCCCTCCGTGGGATGGGTCCTTTGATGTACTTGATGCTTCGGTAATCGATTCTATCTATCAATGTGTAAAAACACCGAAACAATGTCCATAACTCAAGTTGGAGCTCATGTTTAAGAACATGATAATGGTGACAATGATAATGATCATGATGAAGAATGAATGGAAAATCCTCCTATTTATAAAAAAGTATTGGATTGATCTAAAAAATGGAGAATAACATTAAATATTGACCAAATTTGTATCTAACATTCAGGAATATTTTATTATATTTTTTGGAGAGGGAAAAAATATTCAAAATGGTCAAATATCCTTATTTAGAAATAATTTACAAAAAAAATAATTTATTAATTATTTTGTAAGGACTCAGAATTGTGTGAAATTGAAATATTTATTAAATAGTGATTTAACAATTATTCCAATAATAGAATTAAGGAATAATAAATAAATAATGATTTATTCAATTATTCTCATGGGGTTTTATAATTTGAATGAGAAATAATTTAATAAAACTGGTTTACTAAATTATTTCACATGGTGAAAGTGATTTTTCTATGCTAAAATTAATGTTTCATGGTGTATTTCGGTCAACCTAGTTAGAAAGGGCTAGGTGATAATTTTTTACTGATAAGAAATTGTGCCCCTATGTATGAGTGTTAGGAGAAAATTGCATGATTGAAATATGTTGTAGCACATTCTATTAGGTTGGTCCTCAATGCAACCTTCCTTCCTCTAGTGCCTAAGGAAGACAATTATGCCACAATAGGTAAGTACAGGCCCATAGCACCCTCCAATGTAATTTATAAAATAATCTCAAAACTCATTGAAAACATGCTAAATCCCATCATTGCGACCCTCACTCCTGAGAGAAATCGGGTTATGTTGAAGGTAGCTAGATCCTTGATGGAATCATTCCTTCCCATGAAGCCATCCATTCCATCAACTCTTTGAAACTACCTGACATTCCCATCAGTTTGGATATTTCAAAAGCCTTCGACACCCTCAACTCCGACTACACAAAAGAGGTTGTGCATGCCTTTGGGTTCATTCTTCCATGGATCTCCTGGGTCATGTCCTTTATCTCCTCGATTTTATTCTCTATCCTTATAAATGGCTCCTCATTAGACCCCTTTCAACCCTCTAGAGGAATGAGGGAATGATATCTTCTCTCTCCCTTTTTCTTCATCCTTATGCTAGAAGGATTGGGTAGAGCGTTAAATTTTTCCATTACTCAGGAAAGACTCTTTGGTCTTAGATTCCATGGTAATCCCACCTCTCCCATCAACAATTCATTGATGACACTCTCCTTTTCAATCACTACTCAGTTAGGGAAGCTCATTCCATAAAAATAATTTTGGGTTCATTCTCCATTTCCTCACGACCAACCCTCAATTTTGACAACTATCTCATATTCTTTATTCACACTCCCCTTGACACCCAAAGGAAAATAAAGTGCATTATTGGCTTCTCGGTGGGTAATCTACCTTCCAAGTACCTTGGAATTCCTCTCTCAACTTCTGTTGCCAAACATTCATCGTCAAAATGCCTCATGGAAAGCTAAAAGACAAACTCAGATGATTGTCAATTCAACCTTCGAAAGTAGGTGTTTGACTTGTTCCTCTTAAATCGGTCCTACAATGTCTTCCTTATTATCTATTTTCTGTCCTAGAAGCACCCAAAAGTGTCCTTAAAGCTCTATGAAACATACAATGTAATTTATTGTGAGGAGGCTCTCAAATCAAATACAAATGGTTATTGGTCAAATGGAAATGATGTTCCTATCAAAATAAGAAGGAGGTCTTGTTCTAAAAGACCCAAAAAAAGTTAACAAATTCATGGGAGAAAAGATCTCGTGGAGAAGGGTCAAGAACACCACAAAACTATGGGCCAAACTCTCGCATTCAAAGTACACTTAGAACATTGATAATCAAGATGTTATCTACATGAAATCAACCATCAAGATTTCTCACATGTAGAAAATGGAAAACATAAACAGATCCATGGTACAAAGTCACAATTTCTCGAAAATAAGGGATGGTTGTTTAGCAAAATTTTGGACAGATTCATGGAAAAGAACCCCCATTATTAGCATAGAGCTACAACTCCCCGAACGTAGCAACAATATCATGCTTCAATGAGGTTGTTAATTTAACAATACTGGAAAGAAGACCCTTCTCACGAAAGATGTAGATGGATCCTCCCCACTATGGCATAAGAGGAAGACACATAATCAAATGGTTTCTACCTACAGGAGGCTCTAGCTCACATAACACTCAAAAAGAACAATGGTCGAGGACATTTAAGGTGGGGATTCAAAAGTTCACGTACTTTTAGTGTCAAAGAAGCTTACAACATTTACTCGCAGACCCAAAATCAGGACATGGACCCATATTGGTTGAATTTATGGGGCCTACACTTCTAGCCCAAGATGGGAATCTTCACTTAGCTCCTTATCAGAAGGAGCATCCTTACATGGGATAACACTATGAAATGAGGCTTTGTTTTCCCCTTGTAGTGTTGCATGTGTCAATCGTCACAGGAATTGATTGACCATTTATTTGATTCTTGTCCCATTGCTAGTCAGCTATGGGAAAGAATAGACTAAGCTTTTTACAAGCATGACAAAGAAGCGAACAACATCATTAAGACCTGAAAGGAAGTAAAGGAATCATCACATTTTTTATGACAAATGCCAAATAATGGAAGGAATCTAGATGCTTCTCTACAAAAATGTAAAGGAAACACTACTCATCCAAAAATGGGAAGAAAGTGACTTTCAAGGCCCTCAATATGACTAAACAATTCCTGATTGGTATGACTTGTCTAAGCCTCCAAACACAACCATCAAACAACCAAACCACACTTTGAAGGATCTAGATTGTTGGTACTCTCCTTTGCTCAACCTGTTCAAGATAAACAATGATGGTTCCTCCAAGGGTAACTAAGGATGTGTAGGCATCGAAGGGGATTTTCAAAATCACCATAGTGAGGTCTTTCGAGCTTACATAGGTTTAATCGACTAGGAAAGATAAAACATGGTCAAGGTGGGAGAACTCATGCAAGGAATAATCATAGCCCAATCCCACAATCTCCACTCCTTCATAGAAAAGGGAGACTCATAGGTGATCGCTCAAATAGCCAAATTCATGCTTAATGTCTCTCTGGAACACAAATGCTCAAGATGTTGGCATCTCGACCATGGTGTTCAACAACTAGGAGAAATAATTTTAGAAGGACTAGAAATTATTTTCATTTAGACCAGAAGGAGGGCTTTTCCAATAATGGTGTCGAAGACAATATGACTTTGATTCAGTTCACAAATATTTCTCTCTCAACTCTCACATGTTTTTCTCAATTTCAAACTCTCATCTCTCATGAGAAGCCTCCTAGATAGTGAGCTTGCAATTGAACTATATCAAGAAAATAACAAGCCTCGTCACGACAGCTTCACTGGTCCACCCAAGCTTGCAATGCCTGTAACATTTTTGCCAATATAATATGATCAACTATATATATATATTATATATATTAAATATGTATACATACATACATACATATATATATATATATATATTATATATATATATATATATATATATATATATATATAATATATATATATATATAATATATATATATATATATATATATATATTTTAGTCATTTATTGCATTTAATTATTAACCTTAATTTCCTCTCATTTTCCTTATTTTAAAGCTCAATTAATTAATTAATAAAAATATTATCATGATGAATTGTAAATCTTTGGGATAATGTGGTATAGGCTCAACATTAAACATACCTATTTACATTGTAACAACAAGAGGAGATTCAACAACCATTAAGGGATTAATTGATGACTCCACAAGAACTTCGAGGGAGGGGACCTTACACCTTGAGCCTTATGACAAAGAACCAAATATGTCCCCTTATTGGATTTGAAACAAAGTAGTCTTGAAGTGTGAATTTTAGGAAAATTTTATGTTTTACTTTAGGATCTAATTTTTGTGGAAAACTACACTCATTTATTAAAATTACAAATTTTATGGGTGAACTCTTTATAATAGAAGGTCTGAGTGTCTAATCCACAATCACAAAAGTATTTTAAACTACACAAATCAAGATTTCACTACAATTTTTTCACTAGGATTCAATCTGACACAAATTTCAAAAAGTCACACTAAAAGACTACTCCATTTGAGACTAGTTGGAGAGGACACCTTGTCGACCGATGAGGACATTTTGTGACTCACTCTTGTATAACAATAACAAAAATAACCATCAAGATAGTTAAATTGAAATATTCTAAATGTTTTTTTCAATAATATTAAAATATATTTAAAACCCATAGTGTCATTCATTCTATTTGAAAAATTTACATTAAATTTGATCCAAGTGGATATAGGTGGCCACCTGCCTATTCAACTTGGACGCCCAACACTATCTCTTTCATTTTTTCAATTTCCTTAATTGTAGCACAATTTACTATTTTTGGCAACTTTCAGGTCGTGAATTTTGAGAGCCGTTTTGAGCCTTAAATGACATTTTAGGGAAAACTCAACTAACTAGAGAAGATAGTTTATGTTTCCATTTGAAATTTTTAGTCCTCCGATAAATATTTCTAATGAGATATTGTGCACATCAAATGGAGATTGTATGCCAATGTTATGACCCCGGGAAGGTGATGTAGCAATTTACCCAAATGGGCTAGTTTTTAGATGTTTAGGGTTTCCCATTATTTCTCAATAATAAATAAGCCTTCGAGCCTCATTCTAACACATTTCAGGGGCATGCAACCACCACATCTCTTCTGAGAGATAAGCTACCATCGCTTGAGCTAGTTGGTTTCCATTTTGTTTGTAAGAATATCTCAGTATTTAATATTAATGAAGTGAGGTGTTATTTCTTCTACATATATGTATTTATGGTTATATATGTTATTTTTTCATTCATTTTTATGTTTGGATCAATGGTATGAGAGTGGTCTACTCTTTCTATGTTTTTCTTTGCATATCACCAACAAGGTTAGGATATAGGGAGTTAGGGATCGAATTGGTCGAACATTTGCATGATCATCCTCACAAATCCCCACAAGCTACCATGGCAAAAGAGAAGAGAGATGAGTTGGCAGGAGATTCTTTCAAACTTTTACTTGAAGAAGCCCTTGAGTGATAGAGGAATGTAATGATGGACAACTCTGCACAAATCCTTCAGCAACTACCCAAAGGTGGCACACCTTCTTCAAGTAGCTACTCTCGAAGTGCCAAAGCCTTTAAGGTACAAGTTAACTTTGATATCCCTATATTTGAAGGTGAGATAAATGTGGATGTCGTAGATAAATAGTTAAATTTGCTAGAAGGATTTCTTTTTGTTCATGATTTTTCTACTCCCGTAAATTTTACTTTTCACTTCTCAAAGTCACCCTGACATCATGGACTGGTGGGAAAACTACTACGAGAAGAAGGAAAAAGTACACCTTCACTATTTTCAACTACACCCACTTGGAATTCATTCATGAATTCCATCAAGGAGTAGTACTACCCTGTCAGGAGATGTGAGGATAAATACACAAAGTGGACCATGCTGCGGCACAGAAGGGACCAAGATGGTCAGACTTTACCAATGTTTTTCATACCCTTCGCAAAATGTTGGGTATCAAGGATTCTGAGTGACATTTTGTACTCAAGTATCGCCATTGTCTACACACATACATCTAGCATGAGATGGAGTTCCTAGACATCTCCTTACATGATACAACTTATTGATACGGTTTCAATATTGAGTAGAATTTTAAACAAAATAAGCGAGACTTTCGATCTTCGATTCTAAGTGAAGGGAAATGTGCCCCCAAGCCATAGAGAAAATGACAAAGCCAAGGTAAGGAGACTGAGGAAAACCTGCTGAAGATGAAAGAAAAGAACAACACCATGAAGACAAAGAAGGACATGGGAAAATTCTGTGAGTAACATAAGAGCTCCATTCACAACACAAGTGAGTGTCGGCCTAAGGAGTTATTGGTCGTTGAGTTGAAGTACTGTGAGTGAGATGCATGTTCCAACTCTGAGTGAGAACTTGAGAAGGGTAATGAGAAAGGGAAGTAGATCATTGATGGGGAGCCGAGTTCCAATGTGGCCACCACCAAGATCTAGAATAATGAGCTTGAAGACGTAGTGGAGGAGGAACAACTTTGCCACTCATGGATGTGGGTGAAGGGTTCTCCGCTGCAGTTCATCATCCATAGCAGGAGCTGAAAGAACCTCATCTCAGAAGAGTTCATGAACTGGCTAGGTCAACTAAGTACAAAACATCCACAACCATACACCATTGGGTGGCTTGTTATAGACATTTTTGGGCACTTCAACCTCAATCAAAAATGTCCATAAAATGAGGGCTCTTAAGTCCCTAAAAGGTTTGCTTCACTCCCTAAAGGAACAAGGTCAACTGATTACATGATCTCCCAGAAGTTATCCACTGAAAACTGCTCATAAATGGTCAAAACTGGACCATACTGAAAGCTCCATGCAGGAGGTGCAATGCATATCACCCATTGTATAGGGTGTGATGCATACTATTTTTCTCCTCTGTAGGGTGTGATGGTCAGAAATGGACAAATGGCAGGGACCAAAATGCGAGGTGGAAGATCATGGAATCTTCCAGAAGCTTCCCCTTTGACACTTTCCACTCCATTTTCGACAAGGGATGAGTAAGAGATCTTCATTGTCCAAGTGGAAGCAGGAACTATCAAAGTGAAGACACTAATCAAGAAAAAGATGACTCACCTCTCTGTAATCATCTATATATGGATCCCTCATCACAGAGATCCAGGGGGCTGGAATTTTTTAATCTATAGAGAAGTGCTATCAGTATTCTTGTGTACATTCATAGTGTTGGGTGATTTTGCTTTGCTTGAGGTGAAAGAAGGGCTTCTTAGCTGGAGGATGATGCTGGGTCAGACCTGCTCATGGTTGTAATCCTCTTGCTACTTTTATCTGAATAAAGCTATTCTTGTTTCCTTCCATATCCTGGTGTACTTGTTTATATATGCTTGTATATGGTTAATGTACATCTGATCCTACATTACTTGTGAATTTAGATCCTTGTTTCTTGCATAGTAGTATGTTGCTGTGATTCTACAACTCCTTTTGAAGCTG